>JFGX01000036.1:0-135483 GCA_000729855.1 Epichloe aotearoae
GCTTACTTATATTCTTATTTATATTATTTATTTACTATTTAAATTTAATTAAACTTTAATACTTATAGTATTATAATTTATAAGGTAATAAAAGCTATTTTTACTTATTTTAAGTAATTTTAAGCTATTTTAAGCTATTTTAAGCTATTTTAAGCTATTATATTACTAAAAATTAAAAATACTACAAATACTACATGTAGTAAAAAAAATTTATTGTAGTGTAGTATGTAGTGTAGTGTAGTATGTAGTGTAGTGTAGTACAAAGCTCTGCTTATAAGTAGTGCTTTTATAAGCTTTTATAAGGTATTAAGGCTTATATAACTACTCTTTAGTATACTTAGTAAAGAACCTAAAGAATAAGTATTATATAATAACCCTAATTTAAATAAGATTATAACTAATTAACTATATTTTTATACTATAGAATTAATTTAACTATTATAAGCTTAATTTAACTAATATTATTAATTTAGATTTATTATAGAAAACCTTAAATAAGGTCTCCTAGAGAGGTATATTATACCTATTATAGTATAATTATTCTTATACTATATAATAGTCTTACTGCTTAACTAGCTAAGATAGGAAGCTACCCCTAGCTAGTTATTTTCTAAGACCTCTATAACTTTATAGTATATTTTAGCACTATATAAGTACCTTACCTCTAGTAGAGGTACTTAGGTATTTAAGCTATAGTCTGCACCCTCTTACAGGGTCGGACAACTCAATAGATGCGATCACATTGAACCCTAGCTACACGGTCCAACAGATGTTCTGATGCCAAGTCTCCTCGTCGCGCATCTGCGATGATAATGTAATAATGAATACTCCGTGAGCTCATGGAATAAGCAGCAGCCACAGCCAGTCGTGGGCGGGAAAATGGCCGGCCGAGTTGACTTTGCTGTTTGTTGCCTGCCTCGCTCTCGCCGAACGCTGTCTGGCTCGGTTATTGATGACGCGCCCAGACGCCAAGCGTTGCCAAGCATTGCCAAGATTTCGGCGAATGGCATTAGCAAGGCAGCTAAATCTAGCAGAGAACCCGGGCTTAGCGAGGTATTACACATATACATACATGTAAGCTTCTCTACGTATGTATGCATGTAATCCGTATGTACGTGACATGTCCAAGGCGGACAAGCCCCGCACAGACTGACCACTTGTAGCTAATAGTAGGCTACAAAGGGTAGAGCAATTACTAATCAGTAAGCTATACAAGGGTCATCACACCAGTCAAGGGTATTGTAACCAAAAAAAAAGTAATCCGTATTTCTTACTCCCCTTGGTGAAAGTACAGGAAGGCACGGTTGGTCCGATGACCCCAATCCAGTCTTGTACGTGGGAAAGCCAACTACGTAGGGACTAGTCTGAGAATCCAGAAATACCATCACCTCCGCCCGCTTAATCCTTCTTCCCCGGCATGGCGCCTCCCCCAACGCCAAGGCCTCGTGGACGGGGTGCCCGACCCTCTGTCACGACTCACGGACGGTGAAAAGCATTGTACGGATCCGGACTCCGTAGACTTTTCATTGTCGGGGAGGAATGGGGGAGGGACGTGGTGGGGAGAGAAAGGATGATGAAAGGCCTTTGTGTCTGCCGACTTGATCAACGGCGACCACAAATGACAAAGCCACCCCATCCCCCGTCGCTGACATTTATTGCTACTTACACTTTTCACTCCAACTTCGTTGCCCCCCGTTTATGGTGGGATAGGTTCAGTTTTCCGCAAGCACATATGTGTATGCTCAGGTAAAACTCATGTTTAACCCATTCAAGGCCACATTGCAAAGCGGATCTTGTCTCTGTACTTATTTGCAATAACCCGAGCATCATCTAATCCACATCAATCTCCATGTTCATAGCACGACACAACTACAGATGATACCTACAAAGTTGAGAGGCACTCAAGACTTTCATTTCACTCTCGTATCGCAAAACCCTACCCTATAGCTGAGACAATCCCAATCGTGCCGAGCCCTCATCAAGGGCTTGAAAGACACGCCACTCGTGATGCCAAAGCCAGTGTTTAAGAGGGCCATATTTCAACTTCAATTAGAGGCGAAAGCTCCCGTACGTCCAAGAAACTTTCGGAAGCTATCCGTCATCCAGCCATCCCCCAAAAGCTTTTTCTGGTTCTTCAAGGTATCCTTCCCCCGAACTGGTTGACTCCAGGTGAAGCCACCATCCCATCCTCCTTTTATGTTATAACCATGCCCTACCCTCCAATGTCCAGCCCTTTTCCAGCCAAGTGTAGGTGGAAAGTCGCCAACGTAGTCCTCCCTCTCCATTACCCGCCCATCCATGCATGTAGATAAATATGCGGTAATGCTGCCTTTAAATCCCGCCCCCCAATCTTCTTGGTCTTGAGCCCAACCCAAATTAATGTAGCGGAGAAGAGTTCGAAAATGAGATAAAAGATAAAAGATAACGGTCCCATGCGCAAAAGCATACTTCAGCAGTGTGCGGGCCCTTATCAACAGAGGGTAGTGACCGACAAATTAAATTAAGACCTCGAAGGCATTGTCGAAAGTTGTATTTGCTAGAGCTCAGTGAGGTCAGGCCTGGAGGTTGAATTGTGTTTGAATGAGCAAGATATAGCGGTGCACAGGGAGCATAACGTTGAGCTTGGCTCGTATCTGCGTCACAGCTCCCCTGCGACCAGAGAATGCCAAGTATTTGAAAATCGTGATTGACTCTGGCTTCTTGTCGCAACATCAGCAAGCAAGCTGCTTTCTGGGACACCTGATCAACCCAAGTAAATCTAGCAATCAGACGCGTTTTGCTTACTATGATGAACACAGAAGAGGCCAGAGGAAATGCCAACGGGTGAGTAGCCCCGCCAAGCAGAAAAAAGATTAAATAGAAAGCCGTGTCATTGTCAGAGAAAGAAGAGAGTCATGCAGAGGACGCCGCCCCGGTCGTTGTATATGACTCGGATTCTTGTTCATCAGTCCGCCCGCGAACTGGTCATCTGTGAACCAATTCATTACGGGCACAGCCCAAGCAAGCAAAAATGGGCTGTGGGAATGAAGTTGAAATTGAATCGAAAGCCCACGCCGCACCTTGAAAGAAGAAGAAAAAAAACGCCCCTGAAATGCAAGTGATATTACACAGAGCCAAGTCTGAGAAGAGCCTCGACGGCCTCGCGCTCCTGAGCATCCGATGCGCCAGCTAGCACCGAGAGGTCAAGATTTGTTGGTTGAGGTGGTCGCGCCATCCCCGAGCTGGCGGAGACAGTTCGCAAGGCACCGACTGGGGGGAAATTGGGAGAACAAAGAGCACCGGCGGAACTGGCTGTTGCCATGGTGGGATACGATTCTGCTCGAAGCGCGGCAGCACCCATGGCGGCCCAATCCTCGTCATCCGTCACATCCTCCGGGTCGTCGTTCATGACAACGTCATCATCTGGCGCCTCGGAGCAAGAGGCCGACGCTGATCCGTCCATGGACATTCTGTCGGCCTCGGTTTCCATCAACATGTGCATGTCGTTTTCATCATGAGAGAACTGGAACGCATCCTCAGCCAGTGTGCCTCTCGCTCCTCTCGCGCCTGACTTGGAAATGGGGATCGCGGAGCCAAACGAAGACGGCGGGGTGCCTTGACGGTCACGGCTCGCCATGCCTCGTCGCTTCGCATCCCACCGTCCCCATCCCACCTTTTCAAATTCCACCTCTCCATCTACTCCTCCTGCTCCTCCTCCTCCTCCTCCTCGACGCTCTAATGCACCTACAACGAGTCTCCGCGCCTTGGTCGGGGGAATACCCGAAAAGCCTGGCACTGACGTCGTCAGATAGCCCATGATGTGTCTTATTGCTAAAGGACCGTGATTCAGCAGGATCTCGGGCAAGTGGTACTTGGCCAGCATTATACCAGTGATGGCGCCCGCGGATTCGAGGGCATTTGGAGAAAGTGACCGCCCGTGGCTGCTGGAGTTATCCTGCAGGTCCAAGTCCGAGTCGATGGGCTCGAGCTTGGCCTTTTGCAGTTGCGCCTTTAAGCCATGAGCTGGTAAGGCCGGTGATATAGAGTTGGGAGGAGTAGGGAGGGTATGAGATCGTGCCACAGTCGTCGCGTCACTCCGAGCCGCTACAACAGTCAAGTTGTCTCGGATCAAGGAGGACTGGGGGATATCACGAGCAGCTGATGCCAGGGAAGCCATATTATCGACGTGTCTTCGGTTTCGAATTTAGAACGTGTCTGCAGGTGAGGACCAAAAGGGAAATCAGCAAGTGATCTTGTCTACACAGAATATGATGAGACGAAAATCAAGTGTGGGAGGACATGGTGGTTGGCGGTTGAGTCACCTTGTCCATGGTGCGCAAACAAAGTGCGTGCAGCAACAAAGAGCGACAAGGAGCGACGTCGGGGCAAACGCAACGGGCAGGACCGGGCAGGGCAGGGCAGCTGGCTCTGGGGCTGGGTACGTACCTGACGTATGCAAGCCGTGGGAAGGGAGAGGCGGCTTATGTATGTGTCTGTCTATTTGGCTGAACGAAGCAATAGGGGCAGAGCTGGCAGAGCTGGCGTGATAGATCACCTGGGACTGTGACAGTGGACTCTCGATAGAATCGTGCAAGTCGGTATCTGGTTTTTGTTGATGCTTTGAAGAGGAAGAAAAGGAGGGAGCGACGCGAAGAGGATGGATGGATGGATATTAATGCGCATGCTGCGAGCCTGCGAGCCTGCCATCCTGGATCCAAGTGCTTAGTCTTTCGAAGGGACGAGGTACAATCGTCTGGGTACCGAGTACCTTTCCAGACGTGATGGCGGGGGGGCCATAGGGGGGCCATAGGGGGGTCATGGCGCCGATGCGAGTACTCGTTTACTTCATCGACAAGTACTCTATATTTAGCCAGAGTAAGCTGGGAGGCGTGACACAGCAAAGGCAGGCAGGCAGGCAGGCAGGCAGTTGTCGCAGTCGCGAGAGAACGGAGTGGCCAGCGCACGGGTTACTGCGCGCACACCCTTCATCATCCGGGCTGGCCGTTTCTGTGCGACACAACTTCCATGGCTGATGCGGACTACACGGTAATTGGGGCAATTGGGATGGGTGAGGCGTGCATTCGGCGCAACGTGAGAGGGGGCGAGGGGGCGAGGGGGTGCATGCAGTGGCTCGACAGCAGAAGCGTGACGCGGCTCATTGGGCATCTTGTGACCTGCGTCTGAATAAGCCTGTTGCCCTGCCCAAGTCCTTCCGCGCTTCTTTTTGGAGTGAGTGTCCTGCGCCTCCATATCCAATGTATCCTGGCATCGATTGCATTGCTGGTATCATCTACCTCTACGTCCGTATCGACGACTGAATCAACCAGGGGCGCAGTCTTACGGGCCATAAGGAGCATTCTTCATGTTGGACAGAGACCACCTGGTTTCGATCCGGCCATCACCGCCTCCATTCGCGGCCTTTCACGGCCCAAATCTGTTTATTTCCCGCATGCAATAATGATGATGGCATTATGACAAAGTACAATTTCTTGGATATTCCACGCCCCTCCCGGAGACACAAACAGAAGCTTCTATCACAATGCGCCCGTGGGCGGAGTTTCGGCGCAGTTCGGCCACGAAGGCGACAACGTGCTCCGAGAAACCAAGGCCGTTGACTGTGACACGAGAGTAGTAGTAGTGGCTGTTCTGCTTGGTGCCCGCTCGAACTACTGCAGACACTTTCCTGCACGTCCTGGTCCGGATTTGGCTCTCCACGGAGTCTCGTTCTCTCGTTCTCCAGTCTGGGTGGGTTAAAATTGGTTCTGGTTCAATCCAGCTCGGTATACATGAGTGGCGCGTGCGCGACAGGTGCCGCCAGTGAAATGTCCAGATAAGCCCGCGTGTGAATAAACTTCACCCGATCCCTCGCATCAGCCGTGCTCGCAAAGCCTCCCTTGACACGGTCAACAATAATTAACAGTGATCCACGTCCACGTCCACGTCCACGTCCACGTCCAGGTCCAGGACCTACAGTGGGCGTACCGTAGGTTTTGACCAATATCACCACCAGAATTTCGCTTCTCCCAGCAATGTCCGTTTCGGTGAACTTGCGGCCTGTGCGTGAGTGCGTGTATCTTGGCTGGGCTGGGCGCGCTGTTCCCCGCGTCGCTGCCCTCCACTTGTCTAATAAGTGAAGTGCACTCTGTACCTGATCCGTACTCCGTAGAAGGTATCCATTATGGCGGGAATTACGCCTCCTAGCCGCTTCTGTACATACGTATGTACAATAGAGACGTCATCGAAGTGGTCGACCAGGAACGCGCAGGATCGGACAGCATGAGCCAGCATTGTGCGGAGCGGCTCGAAGTATGCTGTTTTCTCTTCCATTCAATATCGCCTACACGGCGTAAGATTTCTTGGTTTAATTTAACCCTTTCTCAAGTGTCTTCAACCCCTCACAATTGTACTGTCGCTGCTGGGGCTTGTTAGCTTGCTTTTTGTGAAAGGGGCTCAGCTCAGGGGAGTTCTGGTCAATGAAAAAAATAAAGCAATAACTCGACATGACTCGCCATGAGAAGATTGTAAAATCGTACGGAGTAGTTCTACGGAGTAAAACAAACCATATCGTCTTTTCCGATATCATTCGCGTTTGTGCATCGTTATGCATGCGAGAAGAGTATGTTTGTACAATGAGTCAACAACGTGCCAACTAAGTATAGCTTCGTTATTAGGTTATTAGGCATGCTTTGGCTACTCCACCCATGTTTCAAGGCAACGTGTTTACCCAAATACGTTGTTCAGAGCAATTACTTTGGCATGCTTGATTATTGACGACGGCGGGTGCGAAGGCGGACCGAATATGAGTAATAAGTAGTGTAGTGGTAGCAAGTTTTACCTTGGCACCAGTCGTATTTTGTCCCAGACAATGTGTTCCTTGACAAAGAAATTAGCTTGAATACCGCTTCAGATTCCATGGCACCAAGCTAAGCGTCTGTTCCCGCACCAAAGACTTGTGGAAGCTCCGCAGAAGCCCTGCCCTCACGGCTAGCATCCAGCTTCGAACAACGAGGTGAATTTTCTAGCGCATCCAGTGGCAACGTAAAACGTTAACGCACAAGCTTGGCGACTCTGACCTGCCATTTTCAATGATTACAGTCGTGCAGTGCCAACCAAATTGGCCACAACAGCCATCCTGATAGGGAACGGTGTGTTACATATGTTGAGCGATGGCAAGTAGTCTTATCTCCTCTTGCCGAAGGACCTTGATTCTTCCATGTACTGTTTGCTTGTATCACACAACAGTTAAACTTCCGCAAACATGGTGCCCCTGTAAAATTTTTGGCAACGTCTAGCTGTGCCTTGTATTACTGTCGCCCGTAAAAAGTTGCCTTGAAGCCGGGCTTGCATCTACATGGATCCCTTTGGTCAGAGAGCCTGATGTTATTCTGTGCTCGACGTTTGAGCATACGGTGCTTGATTTGGTGTCAGGTGCCGAGATATTTTTTCGTGCCCGGTTGAGCCAGCCATGGTGGCCGATTAAATCGAAACAAGCGGGCTCATTATAAATTGACTTGAAGATGATTGACAAGATCAACGATGGGGTTGGGCAAACACAAATTCGCGACAAGCCTGATGATTTATTAGTGTTTCGTTGGCTAAATGATCTCTATTGCGTGACTTACTGCTCGAAGGACGTCTAGCCTCTCCTGTGTTTGCATGAAGACCCGTCGATACTGGTTGATGCTCTCACGTAGCACTACCTCTCTTGTCGTTTGGCCTTCGCAGATGGCCCTCATCTTGAGCTCCATCTCCTTTCGCAAGAATGGTTTGCTTAGACTGATGTCGAAATCCATACGGTCATAACCCAATATCAAAGCCACGCCGAGTTGTGTTGGAACAAACACTCGAATGCCACCTCGCCGTCCTCCTGATGTGCCGGAATCCCGACGTCCTCTACCTCCACGACCTCTACCTCTCCCCCTACCGCCTCTGGTGGGTTGAGTCTCGGAATGAGCATCATCGACGTCTTCAGCAGTTTGGCCGCCCCTGTCGATAGTAGCAACATACTCTCTATCCTGGATTTTTTGAATGTGCTCCGCCATGGTAGCGTCTGTTCCAATGCCATTGGCGTCCATGAGAGCGATCAAATCTGCCTCCGTGAGATAGTCTGGCGGTGTGGTCTTGCCCTCCGTCATTAAGGCCTCAGTTGGCTGGAAGGTCTCGCCTCTGGTGAACTTGGGCAGCTCAGCTGTGTTGTCCCATTTTTCATAGACAAAAACGTCAAGATAGTTTCGTTCCAACACAATGACACCGTGGGCACTAAAAGCTTCACTACCGTATTGCAAGTCGATATTGGTTGCCATTCCGACTGCGTCTTCTGAGCAACAAGCCAGGAAACGGCGCACAACATACTCATAGAGACGGCCTTCATCGAAATTCAAAACGCTGGGTGCGGCATAAGTAATGGGGTGAATAGGCGGGTGCGCTTTGTCGTCATGTCTTCCCTCTCTCGGCTGACTGAATGCGCCATTCACCAAGCTTTGAGCAAATTGTCCCCATCTCTGGTCCGGCGTCTGCTTTTGAACAAGAACCTTTAGGTTCATGCCCTTATCGAAACGATCCGTTTCTGTGCGAGGATATGAAATGAAACCTTTATTATACAGGCCTTCAGCGATGGTCATTGCTTGTTGTCCACTCATTCTCAGCAGACGTGTAGCGGCTTTCTGAAGCTCGACCGTAGTCAGAGGTAGCGGCTTGAATTTTCGAGTAGGCTTTTCCTGAACATTGGTTATCTTGGCTGTTTTTGCTGCCAGGCATCTTTCGTAAATAAGGATGGTAGTCATGCGATCGAAGAGTCTACTTCTGGCCCAGGAAAATTTGACCTTTTTCCCGTCACGGTTATGTAAGAGCTTTATGCTCCAGAACGGTTCTGGTACAAAATTCTTGACACGAAAGTATCGATCAACGACGAAGCCCAGCGTTGGAAACTGGCAAGATCCTTTGAATTGGTGAGGTCAGCATAATTGTAACAAGGGGTCGAGTCGTTGATGCAGACTGACCGTAGCTCAATGTCAGATTTTCCATAGGACCACCTAGGGGTCGTAAACTGTTGGTCATGAAACGCGTGAAGGCATAGCCTATGCGAAGATCAAGCTCGATTCTTGTTGAAACGGCATCGACTTGCTTCTCATCCAAGTTGACAAGCCTTCGTGCAGCGGACAGCACATGGCTACGGAGGAGCATCAGTTTGTGTTGGACTCTCAAGTTCCCTTGAGCGTTGTCGCGCACTCACGCTCTTTCAACATTACTAAATCTAGCTCGCTTAACTTGTATACTGGAGTTCCCCTTGCGGGCGGCGTCGACAATTTCTTGGCCGATATGTTCGCCTTCACGATCACAATCGGTCCATATGATCAAAACTCGTGCATGCTTGGCTTGATCCGCCAGATTCTTGGCCATAGACTTTTTGTCCTGAACAATTGCCTGTTAGCGAGGACGGTCTAGTCATGACTGAATGAAAGCCTTATATATCATTTACATCGTGAATGCTGGTGACAATGGGGGCGTTGAACAAACTGTCCGGCGGCGGATAACTCCAATTCTTGTACTCGCTCGTGAACTCAATGTGGGTTAGATGCCCAGCGACGCAAGTCATAGTCACGGCGCATTGTCCTAGAGATTGTCCGAAATCAAAATCGAATGAGTAATTTTTAATGTACTGGTTACGCGTGTTGTGCTTTAAAAAACCGGTTAGCAATGCGAGTCTTGCAAGAATATATGAATGCGGCACTTACAGTCTGCACACTACCACCAGATAAATGGCCAGCAACAGCCTTGGATATTGAAGGCTTTTCAGCCACACACAAGACTCTCATCTGGCCTTGTTGCTCAATTCCTCAACGCAGATTATGACTCGAAAAGTAAAGTGTTGCGAGGCCTTCCGTCATTGAGTTCTGAAACTTGCCCATGAAAATTGGCAAGCGCTGTTCGTGAATTTGGGCAGGTGCACTCGAGAAACGTGACGCGTTCCGACTTGAGGCACGCAGATTCACTCATCCCCGGTATCACAGAAAAGCTGGTATGTATTTTCTTGCCAAGGAACCAAGACGTTGACATTTGCATCGAACTGGTGGGACCAACTGCCAAGCCCCACCACATTTGTGAGCCGCGGATCTGCTGCTTTGCGCTGCTTTGCGCTGCTTTGCGCTGCTTTGCCACTGTGATGTTCCACTGCGCCGGCAGCAAAAAGCCTGCCAGACCAGACAAGTCGTAAATTCACATTCTAAGAATACTAGTGTTAGTGATTACGTGCTAGAATTGACAAGTGGCCTGTCACCTAGGATGTGGCTAGCACGTGACCTAGAACCCCTATATTAGATTGACCTCTCGCTAGTTGAACAACAACCTTCACACACTCCTTTAGAACATACATTTCGTATCGTAACAACTAGGATAATACGTATAGGTGCCTAGTACTAGATGTCCAAGCCGCTCCCCTAGCCGCAAAGGGATGCACCTTACGCCAGAGGGGATGCTGCATAAACGCTCCTAATAACAAAAGAGGGTTGCTTGTTACCCACGCCCTTGATTAACGATCAGGACATTTGCTAGCTGTCAGCTACTCCAAGGCCGCTAACTCTGCACTTGTAACCGGAAAATCCTGCATGTTCGGAATCAAATAATCCTCCAAGAAGTATATACCTTCCTCGCAATGGAATACATACTATACCGCTGGATGTCCTTCCCTGTTTCTAAGAACACAGTTTTCTTGAATCTCTTCATAACTCCTCATCCCTCTATAGTAACCACGTGGCTTTGCGGCAATTGTTCCAATGATCAGAGTTGTCCTAGAGAATTTTTTTCTGAAATCCCTTAGACCTCCCTTATAGTTAGAATAGACTAACTTCTCCCAAGTTTTATCATTTCCACTCGGGTCCCAATGAGCCATAAAAAGGTCTTTTGCTAGGATAGACTCAATAGCAAAATTAGGGACATTGAACTGTAGTAATACAGCCGTGCCATCCTGATGGCGGTTTTTTGCCCATTGGGCGTACTTTATGGCGATATCTCGATCAAGAGTAAAGTAGCCTCCCATTTCAAGCAATAGAAATTCGGTTCTGGGGGGGGGATAATAATTTGATAATCTCAAAGGAGCCTTCACTCCGGCGAAAATTCGTTAATCGAGTTTGAGACATGCCCCTAAAGAGGGTCGTATACCCAGGTTGTGTCTGGGCAGCTCTTAATGCAAATTCTGATGTTGAGGTATGTGTGGAATTTCCTGCGCGTTCTTGGATGGTGCTAGATGATGACTGTGATCCTCCTCCTAGACGCGAACGTGCACGCTGAATTGCCATTTCTCGCTCATGCGAGGCAGCCTGTATTTCTTTAAGCCCAAGATAGCGTATCTCAATAGTATCTCGGAGCCAGTAAGGGCATGAGTTTGTGAGTCGAATAGATGAAAAGCGCGGGTCCATTATAGTCATCTGTAGTTCAGAATTAATGCCGCAGCGATCCATAAAATGATACCACTCTTTATCATTCTCATAATAGTTATCGTGATAATCGGCAGCCTCTAATCGAAGAAGAATAAATTTAATAAAGGTCATCGGCCCCGCTGGATCCTCGTAAGTATCGTAATCGATATCATCGATTTCTCGTGGATAAGGCCAGTTTATCCATGTATCCCAGATAGAATCTGCTTTTTCTGTAGTAAACCCAAGATATAATAGGGTTGGTTGAGAAATGAGTGTATCAGGAATCGTAGAAAAGCAGGAATCAGAGGAAGCAGCTGAGATAGGAAGGGGAAGATTCGCGTTCTCTTCGTCACTTGATCGGTTTAAGCGACGCTTATGAAGTTTTATCGTGCCATCTGAGCGTGGGCTAGCCATGCCAGTCTCCACGAGGACCTGAAGATCCTCTGCTGCGAGAATGGACATTTTGCTATTTGGTTTAGTCCGTCGTTCGTGCGTCTAGGAATCACACCTCTACTGTGCCGACCCGAAACTACGCCGTGCCTACAAGCACTTAAAACCTGTCAGCCGCCGGACAAGCCGTCGAGTCCCGGTTTGTAAAGCGGACCGCCACCGAAAAGGGGAAGCGCGCAGTTCTGACAAAAACTTGGGGTATTCTTGTGTCGCAAATAAAAATACTCACATAGAGAGAGAGAGAGCTTTCGAGAAGTTTGAAGTAACGGGAAAGCTTGATCGTGTTAGAAAGAGACGAAAGTAGGATACCAAAAGACGAAACTAGGATGCTAAAGAAGAGAGAAGAGGGAGAATGAAAAGGAGCTGTAATACTCGGTAAAATAGTAAAAAAAAGGGCAACAAGGTTTGGTAATGGAAGTGAGTTTGAACTCTGATCAGAGCGATCCACACGAGCGCTATGAGTCACCCATTGTTGCCTAGGCAGCATGTATTACTTACACGGAATTAATATTAATTTGGCTTGTTGTTTTTCTTTCCCTGCTTTCCTCGATTCATCCCCCCAATTCCACCATGTTGCACAAGTCGTCGTCGATCTGCTGTTGTGGGTGGAGCTTCAAATGGCACCCACGCATCCATCGGAAGAAGGAGGAGAGAGGCAGAAAACGTGTAATGTCGGGTGGTAAGGGTTGATCCATCTCTAACCTGCCCGATTTGGTCGAAATATATGATTGTCGTCCGGCCCAAGCTACAAGATGGCAACAGCATCGCCATTTTCACGGAGAGCGGACTCTGGGACGGTTCCGAGAATGCCCTCAAAGCCGCGCACCATTGTCAGTAGGACGTCGCTTGATGGGCTGTTGTTGCCCCTGCACAAACTACACGGGTCGGGTCCTGGTGGCTTTCATCGAGGACTATCCCTAAGCTGCAGTAGCCTCTAGTTACTACTGCATGATTGAAAAATCACTACTGCATGTTTACGTGTTGCTGGAACTGACGGCCACAATGGCACTGCGACTGCGGGGTGTGAAGGAGGAGAACAAAGCCACTTCTTGGGTTTTTTTTTCCATCAGGCCCATCTTATCGATATGGCAAGCAGCTTAATTTTTTTTTCCCACCCTCCCGCGCAGAGGACCGCCCATTCCCACCCACCGCCTTGAGCAGTACAGCCTCTATCCTTCGAATCTACCGCAGCTTGATCAAGACACGAGAGTGCATGGTTCGCGATTCAATATCCTCTCTTTTCTGACCGCCTACGGCAAAATCTTCAACCCCCCCCCAAAGATCAACAGTCGATCTCTCAGCCCGCCGCCACCATGCCCAAGTCACGACGAGCCAAGACCTTCCACCTCACCCAAGTCTCCAAGAAGACACGCGAACAAAAGGACAAGCTGTTCCAGAATATTCGCGATGCCGTCCCCGAATACCAGCACTGCTTCGTCTTCAGCGTAGACAACATGCGGAACAGCGCGTTGAAAGATGTGCGCCACGAGCTCAACGACAGCAGGATCTTCTTCGGCAAGACCAAGCTCATGGCCAAAGCACTGGGTCAAAACCCCTCGGAAGCCATTGCCCCTGGCATCGAGGATCTGACGCAGTACCTCAGCGGAACGGTGGGCCTCCTCCTCACCAATAGACCCGTCCAGTCTATCCTCGACTACTTTGCCAACTTTGCCCCCGTGGACTTTGCCCGCGCGGGCGTCGCCTCGCCCAGGGACTTCACAATCCCCCCGGGCGTGGTGTACGCCACGGCGGGAGAGGTCCCCGTGGAGTACGATGAGCCTCTCGCGCATTCAATTGAGCCGGAACTGCGAAAGTTGAACGTCCCCACACGAATGGTCAAGGGCAAAGTAGTGCTCGGTGAAGAGAGTGGCGAGGGAGAGGGATACCTGGTTTGCAAGGAGGGCGATGTGCTGGATTCGAGACAGACTCGCTTGTTGAAGCTATTCGGAGTGTGTGTATCCGAGTTCAAGGTCAAGCTTCTGGCGTAGGTTTTTACTTCCAGTCCTCCGCTTTCCTGCCTTTCACATGACTCATGCCTGACAAGACTGAAATGCTATGAAAATATGCTAATCACTTTCCCAACAGCTACTGGAGCTCAGCAAGCGGAGATGTCAAAGAGGTCGAGACAACTGCCATGGAGGGTGTTGATGAAAACTAACGAAGTAAAAGTGTTTAAATGCATGGAAATAAATGGACCAACACTGGAATCAATGACTAGCAGATGGTGGAAAGGCAGAGATTTGCTGCTATTTGAAGTCTGGATTGATTGTTTGGGTCTGTCATGTTGATCCCTCTGGCAACTTTGAAAACTGCATCGATTTTTCACACGGATCTAGGCGTTTGTGGTTTATGGTTATGGGCGGGGTCGATGCATCCTTTTTTTTTTACTAGTTATAAAGAGATCACAGATGACCCCATTGAATCATTTCATACATAATTGTTGAAATCTTGCCACCCATTATTGCTGCTTGTTTTCTTAAATGTCATCGCTGTCCTGGATCCTCTCTCTGATATACATACGACCATGTTAAATGTGACTTTTACGAACAAGCATCTGGATTCATCCTTGGCTCTTTTAGCAACATTGGTCAGTAGTCACAAATGTGCCTTACCTCTGACCTTACCTCGATAGTATAACGTATGTAGCCACCCCCCCAGGTGCTACACGCTGATTTCTGTTTCTCTAACCTACCAATACAAACATAGAAAAAAAAAAAAAGTCCGACGTTTACCTTTTCCCGTCAAATGGCAGCTTTGCTATACGTAAGCCGGGCCCGTTACCTTGCACGCGGACGAATGGGAAGAAAGAAGTATACACATCAGGCGATGAAGGCATCTGAAACGAACCATGAAAGTGATTCCGATGTCTGAAGCCCCTGCGCTTGCGGATGGCCAGACATCTCGACGTCTTGTCCTGATGGCCCTCAAGATGCTTGAGATATTCTCGCTGGCATACCCCACTCGTGACCTGGCGTTGAAGGGAATGGGATTTAGTATCGTCGCAGCTTTCTGGGATCCTCATAACCACCTTCATATCCACGCTTTCGGCTATCGTCATCATGAGGTCTGTCGAAGTCCCGTCCTCCTCTGTCTCTTTCCCTATTGCGATCCCGATCACGGTCACGGTCACGGTCACGATCTCTTTCGCGATACCCACCATCCCGGCGTCCGATAGGTTCCATGTTGCCGCCTGTACGACGACCGCCGTCACGGTAGCCGCCACCAGGTCTGTCATCAGAGCCTCGTCCTCCTCTAGAGTCAAATCCACCGGAAAAGCCGCGATCGCCGTTTCGGCGATCACCTCCAGGACCAGATGGTGCTCCGCTGGGTGCTCCGCCGAAGCCGTTTCTATCTCCTCGAGGACCGGAGTCACTTCCTCTGAAGCCGCCGCCACCACCACGGCTGCCAAAACCACCACGGAACCCGCCACGGCCTCGACCTCCGTCGAAACCCTTGAAACCTCCACGGAACCCGCCACCGCCGCCAGGTCCGCTGAATCCACCAGGGCCACCGGGTCGTGAGGGCATTGATTTGGTGTAGCCGCGGCCGCCGAGGCCTCCACCTAACCTACGAGGCTTCCATCCTTTGACAGTTCGTCCTCTTTCGACATCTACCTTCACTCGTCTGTCTTTGATGCGAATGCCATCACAAGAGTCCAGAGCAGCTACATAGTAGTCGCGCCATCGTGGCGCAGGCGTCAGCAACTCTAACCATGAAGAAAAAAACTGCACCAATTTGTAGGGAAGCAGGTCTGAGGAACGGGGAAGAAAAGAATGAGGTGTTGAGACGGGGCAAGCTTGAGGGCCCGTATTGAGTCTCACGATGCGTTACCAAAGAGACAGGCAAGCCTGAGGGCCACATCTCATAGATTTACATCCGGGAAAGGCCGTGCTCGATTTGGAGTCGTCAAGGGAATATGGGGGATATATTTACCTCTCATGTCTTTCTCTCTCTCAAACACCACAAATGCATACCCTCGATGAGGCTTCTTCTTCTTATTGGGCCTCTCGTGCGTGTGTGTATCGGTAATGATGCGAATCTACATCAGAGTCAGCCACTGAAACCATGATATTTTGTGAAGCACAGGTTACGAACGCGTTCGATGGGGCCAAATCGACCAAACTCCCTCTCCAGATCCCGTTCATCAGCGTCGTAGCTCAGTCGCGCAACGATCAGGGTTTTGAACGCATCGCCACGGATATTAGGATCATCGTTGGGATTATCTGAATGCTGTTAGCGTTTCGTCAAACCGAATCCACGAACATCTTGTACATACAGAGTTTGGGGGCCATTGTCAGCAACTCCTGAACAGCCTCTTTCTTCTCCCGCTTTTTCCTATCTCTCGCCTCGAGCCAACTCTCAGTTGGATGATACACATCCGTCTCTTTGTACTTTTGCAACTCGGGAAGAAACGATGCAACGCCATCAACAGTAGCCGTTTTGCGGTTCTCGGGCGCATAGTCCGGAGGTTCGACCCATCGCAAGGGAGGTCGCGGCGCGAAAAGGGCCAGCAAGTTCGGCGGGAGTTTGTCAGTCATGGTGAAGGACGAAGCAGGCTTTCAATCCGATGATAACAACCATTCGCCGACTTGTGGCCAAATAATTATCTTGTGCCGAAAGCCGTTATGTAAATATGAAATGCCACACGCGCCGCACCTGACTTTCATGAGAAATGCTGGAAATTATGTTTCGGGGGACACAGATGCCTAGCGGACTGGGGTTTTGCCGGCGCTGGCCCGTTTTGGAGCTAAGCCGGATTTGGTCATCCCCAAATGTGAGCTTGGATTTTTCGATCTGTCTCCGTTCTCCGCGACATCTCCCCTCGGGTACGTCGGTCGTTGGATATCGCGAAGATATTGGGTGCTACGAGGGCAAGATGACAGTCAAAGCATTGCGCACCGTCGCGACCGGCAAGGTACGTAGCGCGAACGACTTGATACATTATTATTCAATAAGGAGGTATGCTCACAGTTGAACAGAATGGCCTGGGTGCATTCATTCTTCAGTGCAAGAAGATGGACTTTCACTATTGCGATTGGGCAGGCAGTTCTAAAGGGATGAAGTAAGTCCCTTTGTCATCCTACGAGATTTTAACTGTTGAAAATGTATGGCTGACAGCAATTTCCAGCGGCTTCATCAAGTCTTTGCTCCCGAAGTTTGCCGCGGCAAACCCTCAAGTCGAATTCGCCGTCTCACCCAGACCAGGCAAACATCCGGTCATCATCGGCCACTACATCAACGGACGCACTAAACCAATCTGTGTGCGAAATTTGTCACCATATGAGATTCTACAAAAAGTCGAGCTATTACGCGATGCCAGCGGTGAGAAGCTGAAGAGAACGAACAAGGCGGTTACGAGCACCAATCCCAGTATCAGAGGTATTTGGTCTCCGTACCACGGAAAAGGAATGGTTGTATAGAATTCTTCTTTGCTCTTTTTGTTTTCGAACCACAGGCCTGGATTTCCATAATGGCAACAAAATGACTAAGTTGTCGTGTATGTGTTATTGTATCTTAAGATGTGCATATATTGTTTTCAGCATAGCGGCTGGGATATCTAGGATGAAGACCACATTTGGTCACGGAGGGTGCCAAGGCAGAAGGACAACCTATAAAACGAATCCGAGGCCAACTTTTTACAAGAAAATCACACGAATCAAAGCACACAAATTATAGCAAGGGGGTATCCAATGCCTTTAACCTTTAAGATTTTTGAAACATTCTATTTTCATGTCCTACTCGCAAAATTCATGAATTAGAGTTTTGACTCTTGGCGTAGTCACTGTTTCTTGCAGTTGACGATGTCGACGACTGCCGAATATGTTATGTCAGCAGATGCATCATCGTTTCGGCGAATAATGTAAACATGGAGAAGACTTACAAGCAGGCTTGAGAGAAGCGCCACCAACCAAAAAACCATCGATATCGGGCTGTTTGCTAAGCTCTGCGCAGTTCTTCTCGTTGACACTGCCTCCATACAGGATCCGGGTCTCGTCGGCAACCTTGTCACTGACACTCTTGAGCCAGTTACGAATGGCCTTGTGCACCTCTTGAGCCTGCTCGGTGGTGGCAACCTTGCCAGTTCCGATAGCCCAGATGGGCTCGTAAGCGATGACGATCTTGGACCAGTCGCTGATCTGGGCCTTGAGTGCTTCAAGCTGCTTGGTCACGACATCGACCGTCTTGCCAGCCTCACGCTCCTCGAGGCTCTCGCCACAGCACCAGATGACGCCGAGGCCATTCTCAGTGGCATACTTGGTCTTGGAGGCGACGATTTCGTCAGACTCCTTGAGAATGGTACGGCGCTCAGAGTGACCAAGAATAACCCAGTTGATGTTGCTGTCCTTGAGCTGGGAGACAGAGATTTCGCCAGTGAAGGCCCCGTTGGGCTTGTCGAAGACGTTCTGAGCAGCAACCTCGATGCCGGAGCGGAGGTTGTCACGGACGAGCTGGAGATACAGGGCGGGAGGAGAGACGACGACCTCTAATTTTATCTAGTCAGACACGGTATTGCTCAACGGGCGGGCTCCGGGAGACGGATGGGAGTGTGGACGTAGGAACGGTACGCACCGACTTCGGCATCAAGAACGGCGTTGTTCAGGTTGTTGACAATCTCCTTGATGGACGAGACAGACCCGTTCCTGATATGTGTCGTCAGTCATTGCGTTCTGCTGTAAAACCACGATGATCTGCCGATGCCATGGAAGGCCGTCAGGCTGCGCTTGTTTTGGCAGCTTCGTCCCGGAAGTTCTCGCGCGGGGCATGGAGGGGCAATCGCAGCTTGGAATCGGCTCAAGAAGCCAGCTACCCTTACTTACATCTTGAAGTTGCCGCCGACAAAAAACTTGCGAGCCATGTTGAATATATAATGCGTGTAGAATAAAGCTCTGATAGGATAGATATTGAAGTATTAGCGCCGATGAAAGTGCAGCTTCGGAGGGATTGAGGATGGCGACAGAAGGTATTATGAGGAACCAAGTCTGGGTGGATTGCATTGGAGCTCCCACATGTACAAACTTTGCGCCACTTTGCGCGCGCATTGGCGCATTGGCGGCCCCTCCAAACGGATTTATTAGTGGAACAACATTCACGGGTCGAGTCGGCCCAACACCATGCTCACGTGGGTTGAGACTTATTCATCCTTGGATAAGGTAACTACTGCTTTCAATAGATCGAATGACCGGAATTACAAAACACAAAAACCTTGGATCCAATTCTACTGCCACATATTCGCCACATATTCAAATCAAACCAGGAAGTGCCTTGGTTCCCCGCCTCAACAGTCTAAGCTGGACCATAAGCTGGGAACTTCTCGTAAGAACCATCGCAAGCTTCGGTTCTGAAATAGCCGCCATCTTGCCCCGTCAACTCGGTGCCATTTGGAGCCATGATCTTCACAGACATGGCAACGTTGCCTCCCTTGTCACCCCAGGCGACTCGCACGGGGTAGTAGGTCCCCTGCTCAAGGTGCCTCGTCGTGTGAGTTTCGTCACCTGGCGGGGGAATATAAGTTCGCTCAATGTCTGCATTGGCCCGGGTCCAGCCACTGAAAGCGTTTTGTCCCAGCCATACCAGAGCGATGTCATCGGCTTGCCCGAATATAAAGGTGTAGTTGCCTGTCTCGGGCGCCAAGAGAAATCCCTGGTGGATGACAGAAGCCAAGTTCGTGCCCAGGGGCTGACCGTAGAGGTCATGGGGATTGTTGATCAGCAAGCTGTTGGTTCGTCCATCGTGCTCCGGCTTCTGGCTCTTGAACGTGATA
The DNA here is from genome assembly GCA_000729855.1 of Epichloe aotearoae. Classification (NCBI taxonomy): domain Eukaryota; kingdom Fungi; phylum Ascomycota; class Sordariomycetes; order Hypocreales; family Clavicipitaceae; genus Epichloe; species Epichloe aotearoae. Next base: position 19,606 of record JFGX01000036.1, read on the forward strand.
GGGTCATATTCTGCGAATGGCGGCGACTTGACGGTGCTCCAGGATGATGGACCTCGCCATTGTGCCCATTCAAAGCCAGGTTGCCCGCAAGAAGGTGGTTTTGGCATACATGCCCCATTCCCACAGAGCTGGTCGACGCCGCAATCGGAATCAGTCGAGCAAGGGCCGCATTTTTCGTCCTTGCATATCTGGGTGGCCTTGCAGTCTGAGTTCTTGGTGCATTCTGGAGGAGGCGTCGTCGTTGGAACGCACAGCCCCTTGACGCACTCAAGATTGTTGCTGTCACAGTCTGCATTGGCTGTGCAAGCTCCGCAGCTATTGTTTTTGCACACTTGACCGTTGCACTCGCGGTTGTGTTGACAAGTGACAGTCGCTTTGCAGACATGATCGATGCAAACCTGATTCTTACCGCAGTCATCGTCAGAGGAGCACCCGCTGCATTTGTCTTTGCATTGCATTTCAACCACAATAGAAGGGCTGTTGGCACATTCGCCGAGGCTCTCAATGTACTGCTTGATGTTAGACCGGGGAGCTCCAAAGGAATAGTTTTTGATGAAAACAGCGCGGGATAATACCTTTTTGAAGCGATCACACAAGTCATCCTTCAGGTTCCTGTCATCAATTGCCGTTTCGCAATCGCGCGAGCACAGTTTCTGGGGAAGTTGTTAGCACGAAAGCCTATTTGAAGAATGCCTTAGGCGTTATACCTCAACATCTGACGGCAAGCGGTCTAAACCACAATCGTGTCGCAGGGACTTGCATATCTTGCCCAGAACGAGAGTGTTTCGTGTGGACAACACAGATGCTGTCTTCAAGTCAGCCATGACGCCATGAAGCGCCAGTGCAATAAGCAATTTGACTGGAAGAAGTGATATTCCGTTCATGATGTGTATGGGCTTTCAAAGTTGTTCAACGGGTTTCCTATTGAAGGTGTGTGCTTTGGTGCGAGCCATGTAAGAAATGGATTCGTGAAGGCAAATACCCCCGATTTTATACATTTCCGGACCATAGTAAATCAAGCTGTGGTGGGTGGTAATATAAACGCAGCCAGGCCGTCTGCAAACAAAACGTAGCGGCGAGGGTCTGGAGCCGAAGTGTGACAACATATCGGCGTCTCTCACCTATTTGTGCATCGCTTCAAAAGAAAAAACAGGGCCATAGGTTGGTTTCAGGGCTCTTGGGACAGTGTCACAAGATAGAATGTTCTACGTGGGCGAAGGCCATTCAAGCTGATCAATGATTGATGAAGATCTCGGCTGGAAGCGACAACAAGACTGCAATGTCGCACACGATCTTGTACTCGCAACTGAATCAAGAGATTAGATGCGACAACTTGACATCGAGTCTTGCTGCTTATTTCCCAGCCAGGTTGCCAGGCAAGGCCTCTCGACTGGCTCTTGCCATTGGTATCAATCTCGATTGTCTAGAGCCAATAAGAACGACTCAGATGTGTTGCAAAAAAAGCAATAAAGAAGCCAATGGCCCGATAGATTGGGTTACTGAGACTAGTAGATCATACATAGCCTGTAAGATAATGTATAGGCGACACTTTTTCGAAGTAGTCGCTTCCCAACATAGGAGATGCAGATCATAGCTGAGGTGAAACAGGACACATCAACCCTGTTTGTTCTTCGGAGACGGGATATCATATAAATTGATCGGACAGAGCGTACGATGGATGGTATTCTATGTGACAGATTTATCGTCTTTCAGCGATTGAAGATAAGGCGGTTAGGTTAGGCATTACAAATGGTGGTGACTTGTTGGAATATCTATCACCGCATAAAGAACATCGAATACAATGCAAAAAAACAACTCTCTCTTGAGTCTTGACACTTTCCACGCAGGAAAAAAAGTGTATGTACGGGTGTTCAATGCATGCATGCATTCGTAGAATTGAGGTCAAAAAAACGACCACGCCAGGAGTCGAACCTGGAATCTCTAGAGAGTTCATTATTCAAGATAACCGAAATCTAGCGCCTTAGCCATTAGGCCACGCGGCCGATAGGAGGACGAGCAATTATTGATTTCTATATGTGGCGTTTAACCGTTACCAGTGAATGTGATATCACTGGTGTTATCCGGAGCGACAAATTTCTGTACAGAGCAAGTGTCTCAGCGTCCACCTCTGAACAGTCTACGAGCAAATCTCATATTGAACACTGGGGGACTCGCGTGCCCTGTCAAACTGAGCTGTTGACAGACTTGTGCACTGAGAATCGATCACGTTTGTACAGTCTGCCAGTCTCGCGATCGAGTTGTTCAGCCACCTCAAACCATTGAGACTCTTGTAAGATATGGATTCCCTTCTTGAAAGAATAGGCGGTGAAATATTATACTTTGATTGTTACAGCGCGACCTGGCAAGCTGAACGCAATGGATTCGGGTGGGCCTTTGCCAGCTGTTGACGGTTTCAGCAGGTGCGCAGCAGGTGCGCGGATTTTGTTTCCTTCTCCTTTCAGAAAGCCCCAGCATCTTATGGATAGCAGATGGAACCTGGGTTTCACTGTCCTTTATTCTTCTCTTGTTTTCAGACACCATTTCGCGGTCCAACGGCTTTTGACAAGATCCAACGGGAGCAAGATTTCCCTCAACGAGCTGTAAGACTATCGATTTCCGAAAACAAACGTGATTACACCTTCATATCTTGTTTTGTTGGAAGGCCTACTCGGTAACAAGGCCACTGATCTGCGATCTGAATATGGCTTCGCCGATGGCAAAAATCTCGTCAGCGACGCCTCTCAAAAACCACGAGAGTCTTTCCAAGATCTGCGACCAAATGAAGTTGTGGATTAATGGCTCACCTCCTACCAAAAATAGCATCATTTGTTCGGGAAGCTCATCGTCATCTTCCGAATCGCCAGCTGCAGTTATCGAAGTGGGAGGAAATATTCCCAAATCACTCGACCGGAGTGATGCCAGTGCCCAACAACCAGATGGCCATGAACCAGACGCTCAAAAAAACAGGAACGATGAATCAGACCTTTCAGGGTCACAACCTGATGGTAGTATTCAAGAAGGCATCCATGGTTCAATCTCTGAAATTGAAAGGTCTGCAAGAGACACACTCGACGGGCCACCGCCGGCACCACTGCATGTAATTCGTGGGGCGATGCCTTCTCCCCCTGGCCTTGAAACCAAGGCTGGCCTTGGCGATGAGGGCTGGAGTATAAGCAGTATCTGTCCTTCCGAACACGCAGACCAGAATGTCAAGTTTAATCCAGATGTTCCGAACCAAGCTGGTTCTGTGAATCAAGATGCGGCAACTCGGGAAGATTTCCATGAGAATTGCGAGGGACATACATCAAAATTCGGTCATCAACATGTGGAGGCTTGGCTTATCAAATACCTGACGTCGCCGTCCTTGTTGATTCCTCACGACGACCTTGAGGATCCAGTCAATAGTCGTTGTGACATAGATCCTGATGAGGGCAAGTTCCTTCCGACAATCATTCAGCCTGAAACTGTCCAATGTATCAGACAAGGACCTTGCAGAGACTATAATGACATTGTTTGGCGACAAATCAATATGACGACTGAACTTCACATAAAGAAAGAGCTCAGAAGCCGCGAAAACATCGCCAAGACCTTGCAAATGGCCCTCACTAATGAAACTCCTGGCATCTGGCCTCCTGGTTCTTGGCGCTCGATCGAATCCGAAATAGACTGGCCAGCCGCAAAATGCATGGTGCGCCCCGCGATCCAGTCAGATTACCCCGCTATTGCAGAAATAATCAATGAGGAAAATAGGTACTCATTAAGATCAGAGATCGACGAGAGCTTTGAGATAACTGCCGAGGGCGTGGCCCATATTTGGGACGAATGCTGTGCTGACAGCCGTCCGTTCATCGTCGTTACGCCGGCTGAGGAAGACTTCCTAGATCGATCGAAGTGGCCGAAGCATTCCGAAAAAGTTTATGACAAGTTTGCTCGGTATATGGCAGAGCAGCCAAGACCCAATCTGCCCGTAGTCGGCTTTGCCTTCGTCACAAATTCTCGGCTTAGCCTGGATGGTCGTCCTTGCCCCCTGGCGCGATACTCAGGGCGTCTGACTTTGATAGTACATCCAGCTCATCGAAACAAGTTGTACGGTTCGGCCCTCTTAGACCGCATTTTAATATCCATATCTTCATTCCACACAAGCGTCGTCGACCATGAATGGAAGCTCAACAAGGAAAATTTTCAAGGCGTTTATGAATTTCCCGCCAGTCGCAATATACGACAGTACACGCATCTTCATGTGGAAGTGATTGAACCACACGACAAGGAAAGAACTGATGAGCAGAAGACCCATTTTTTGAGGAAATTTGACTTTGAAGAAGTCGGTCGCTTCAGAGACGGCTTGGTCGCAGAGGATGACCAGCGACACATGCATTGGCAAGACCTGGTGACTTGGACGCGTATTATCACACCAACTGCAAAGATGATCGGCAGATATTAGTTCAATGCGAAAGATGAGCAGTTGAGTCAAGGTGCTGGTCGCAAGAAATCTTGAAATGCCTTGTTGAGTAATTCTTGTCACAAAACGAAAATTTGATACCGGATGGGGCCATTCATCCCGTGGTATAGTGCGGCTATGGTTTGGAATGACGAAATTGGAACAATGTTCGAGAGGGCTATTGGCTGAAGGATCTCATGTTGTACAAGGATTATGAAATGGTTGTTGCTGATACGATCAAGGTTGCGAATGAAGGAAAAGCTGATGTGCAGTTGAGAACAGGTCGGCATGATGAGACGAATGGACAAGACTGAACAATTGAGTTGACATGAATGACATCCAAGAAGAAATAGCAAAGGCCTTAGAAATACATAGTTTGAGAATGAAGAAAAGAAATATGTCATCGCCAAGATTCGACAATCAATTAGAGCCGACGAAAACCAAACTTTAGGAGTTAGTGAAATAATGACCCACTCGTCCTCTCATTAATAGGGGAAGTCCAGGTATGCGGTTGAACTTCTACATGCATGAAGGAATGATAATGTAACGGGCCACGGCATCCTGTCAGGAATCTATCTGGTAGCTAGGGTTATTTATTGCTCAAGTATCCCTGAGCGTGAAAGAACTTCTCACTATTGCAGGAAGGCAACCCTTTTGGCTTCAAAAAAGGGTGACAGTCGCAAGGGACGTACTCGTCGAGGACGAAGTCTTCGGAAATCGACAGCTGGAACAAATCCAAACTCGGAAATCGTTTGACAACTTATATCCTACAAAGTAGCCAATGTGGGCTTTCGGGAGCTTTCGGCTCTAGCTTCCTCTTCCGGTCCAATCTCAGCTGTGCGTTTAATGTCATTGCAAACGCTTTGCGACGCTTTGCACCCACAAGTCATGGGGTCGCAGTGTCGGTGAGGCACCACCCTGGTGCTGAACAGAGCCAATCACGTGTGAACGAAGAATACGTCACACTTCATTTCATACCCGTCTTTTGACATGGAGCTCCAAGTACGATAGCTTGAGCAGCACAGCAAAAATTACACGTTTTCTTTTTCCACAGAGAAAGTCGGGTTTCTTCTCAAAGTTTCCAAAGAGGCTTGCGACTCCCAATACTGCACTTCAGTCGTCATGCTGTCCATTCTGCGAAAAGCCCGACTCAAGGATAAAGAGATGAGAATATTAATGTTGTGCGTTGTCCCTCCTTGAGTAATACTTCGTGTCTGAGCCCGGAAAAGTCCTGTTTAGCTAATTGAGATGTTCAAGAGGTCTTGATAATGCCGGAAAGACCACTATTGTCAAAAAGATCATGGGTGAGGACGTCAACACAGTCAGCCCAACACTGGGGTTCATCATCAAGACTATCGATTACGACGGGTGAGTCTTACACCGGCGCTTTGGCACCAGGAGTCACTGCTTACTTATTTATTTTAGATACAAGCTAAATATCTGTGAGTCATCTGCGAGGACAGAAGTCACTCAAGAAGAATTGGGGGCTAAGCAATTACTGACAAGAGCAGGGGACGTCGGTGGTCAAAAAACGCTGCGATCATATTGGCGCAATTACTTTGAGAAGACGGACGCTTTGATATGGGTGGTCGACGCTACGGATCGTCTCAGAACCGAAGATTGCAGGGAGGAACTACATGGACTACTACTGGAGGAGGTGTGTCACAGCTCATCGGTGGCATTTATTTTTCTTCCTCCCAGTCTATGTGCATAACGCGTCACTGACGAAAATGAAGCGCCTGTCTGGAGCAAGTTTGCTCATCTTCTCCAACAAGACCGATGTGGAGGGTTGCATGGATGAACAAGAAATACGGACGGTAAGACTCCAAGTGGCTCTGGAGTGAAATTTCCATGTTGTAATGAGGGACCTGATTCTTATTTTCCAGGCTTTACGTTTGGACGAAATTCGCTCGCACCAATGGCATGTTCTGCGATGCAGTGCCATGACGGGGAGGAATCTACAAGAAGGTCTGGCCTGGGTAGTGGCAGATGCGAAAAAGAGACTGTTTCTCTATTGATTGACGCATGACGAGGATTAAAAGAAGATTACTACATGCAAACGTGGCACTCGACGGCCGAATTTATAATGGTGTTTTTTTGGAGAGAAGGAGATATTCACAAGGGCCTGTGTCTCTCACCAACGCAGGATGGCCAGCCGACAAGATGCCACCGCACACCATGGCTAACAAACAAGCCTGCCATTCGGCCACCATAATGCAAATTTGGGAAAGTCGCACAGTGCATGGACGTTTTACAAAGCCAGCATCCTGTTTCTCTAACCTTCACAAAAGGTCCCCCTACAGCCCACAACGAAGGCAGCCGCGTGGCCACTGACCAGTCATGCACTTTGGATGTGAGCGGGATGCGAAGAGGTTCAGGCCCGAAAAGCTCAAGTGTGGGATCGATTGAATACCATCAGGCTCGGTTCGAGGAACCTGTTCATACCTCCATCTTCTCCTTCATCATATATGGCGTTCCGGAAGGCTCAGGCGTTCGTTCACGGCTCGCCTCCTCTGTGCAATATTTGAGTCACGAGCATTCGTGAAGCTGCTCACAGGACGGGGGAAGTGGCATAACTGGCACAATCGACGACATCAAACCTCAATCTCAATATCGCATTTGCGGCATTTGCGGCATTTATGCTACGATGAACGAATCCAACGCCTCAACGTGACAGAAAGATCCTGATTGTGCTAGTTAAACATAATTCAAAGATGAGTTCTCGGAAACCTGGTACCGTAGCTCCAAGGTTCTTTGCAACGCATGATCAGTCATTCGCGGCGTGTGGCCACCTCTGTGAAAGAAAAACTGTAGCTCTCATGGCTCTAGCATGCTTTATTTAACAAACTTTGTAGGTGCTGCCCCTATGTCTGTTGCTTTTCTTCCGCTTAGAAAAGAAGCAGATAGCAAAGACTCACATGTATATCGCACCAACATAATAGGCCATGGAAGAGGTGCAATTGTTAGGCTGACTAGTCTTCTCTCAAACGTGTTTCGCTTTCAGATGATGAGTATCTGGTGAAGAACATTAGACGTTGAATTTGTAGGATCTTTGTAGAATCATGGTTGACCAATAAGAGGAGTTTAGAATAGTAAGAGCTCGTGGAATTCGTGGAGTTCGTGGAGTTGGTGTGCAAGGTTGCTCTCATGTTTTTTAATGGGGGCCCCGTCTTGTATCCGCTTTCCGTCATCTGTGGACACCAGTAATACAATATCACGTACGGACTAGAACTGCCCTTGGTTGGTCCGTTCACCCCTCCCTCCAAACAGGACCCCCGAAAAGTGAACATCAGACATTCTCGTGAAGTCTAGGAGAAACACGAGAAGGCGACTTTTTTCTCTTTCTTTGCCGTGGTCGTTACTCTTCCCTTTTGATCTCGTCCCTTTGGTTCCGCACTTTGCTCGCAGATTATTCACATCATGAACTGTTGATCCTAGTTGCCATCTGCATGCATTGACACACGAAGCCACAAAAGACGAGTTATGTCCGACGAAGTCTCCCAATTCCTCGAGCAGGTCGAACGCCTCCGGGGCCAGCAGATTGAAGATGATGAGGCTCGCGCTCGCGAGAGGGAGGAGTTTCTCGCGGCTAAAAGAGAGCGTCAAGCTCGAAGAGAAGGCAAGTTGCTTAGTCCATCACCGTGCGTCTTCTTAACTGTGTTTGGGGGAAAGGGGGAAAGGGAGCCAGGTGCTGGGGAACTTGGACCCTCTTCACTGTCTGAAAGGCAAATGTAAAAATCGTCTGCCAGCTGCCGAAAGAGCACATACTGTTGCTGTCAGCTGCTTGGCAAATCGACACCCAGAGTCGTCCAGTCGACAAGCGCTGGGAGCCTGTCTATCCGAAACTAACACCGAAAATCTGTCGTAGAACGCGCCAGATCCATTTCTCCCCAGAAGTCATCACCTATAAAAACGCCATCACCGCGTCCGAATCGCCAGAGCGTACAGGTTCTTGATGCTACTCGATTCGGCTCGCCCGGCAGGACTTCCCACGTTCGCGAGCAGTCTGCCTCTCCATCTGTCGACCCTAACGATTCAATGTCAGCTCATAGCTTGCCCACTAGAGAGAAAGAGGTGTCTGTCGAAACAAAAACTGTTCAACCCGAAAATTCGACGCCTCCGAGCCGGACAACACCTACGCTCTCGTGGCAGAGACGGCCCGTTTCCCAAGGTAGTGCCCGGCCGCTGAGCATGGTCGCGGCCCAAAATGCGACCCAGAGGTCTCTAGCAGATACGCACGGTCCAGCATCCGCCACCGAGGAAAGTTTCTCCAAAGGCCAGATCGCCAAATCTCTGGGGTCCAAAGATCCATCCTGGTTTCGACAGACGGCTGATCGGGGACAAGGGTCAGCGGCTTTCCGGCGCAATCAGGTTGAGGATGAGGACCGATTAGACATGCCATCCGTCGTAGCCCAGTTGCCGGGCATGTCTGTTGCGAATGCTGGTTTGAAGAACGATTCTCGGCCAAAACTTGACTTGGAAGAGGAGCACCACTCGAAGCTTGCTTCTCCTTTCACATTCAAGCCGCCAACGTTCGACGGCGCATCTGAACACGCACAACAGGCTTACGAATCATCTACTGTGTCCGGCAGGGCATCACCCACTCGGTCACCGTCGCCCACGAAAGGATTGGGAGGTTTCGTTCAGAGCGCAATGATGAAGCGCAGTGAGAGCGTCAAGCGATGGAGTGTTACCAGCCCTCCAGGTCTGATGCGGGCTGATGCTGTCGCTGCGGCACGGGGAACCTACGATAGGTCGTCCGTACACATGGGCACCCGACCACAGAACACGACTCGAGGAAGTTCTACAACCCCGACCTCAAGCGGACCCACGTCACGACATCGGGACAAACCACCAGAGCTTGGGCATGTTTCTAAATCATCAAGCCAAGGCTCCATGGGAAGTACGAGCCACGATAACGAGCGAGACGACGAGGTTGCTAGCATTCCGACAAGCCCATCAAAAACCATGGATCCCAGACGCTGGAGTCCGACTAAGTCAAGTTGGCTTGAGAGTGCATTGAATAGGCCAGAGTCGCCCAAACCGTCCCCATCACCGACACAGCCCACATGGAGGGAAAAGGCTGCTCTGGAGTCTAATCGTCCGACATCCATCTCACACAAGCATCAAGTTAGTATTGGGGGGCTCATGAGACAGTCGGCTCTGGGCAATGTGGCTAAATCTAACCCTACCGGCCTCGGTGGCATTTACTCACCGCCCCCAAATGCAAATCGACCTGCATATGGTCATGGCCCAAAGCCCAGCATTTCTCAGAAGCAATCAGACCCGGAACTTCCCAAGAACGAACCTGAAATGCCGTCGGACAAGGTCCATGATAAAGTCGAACAATCGACAGCTGGCGAAAACACAAATCTTGCGCCCACCATGAGCCCACCTCCAGTCGAGCTGAAACCGCAAACCCCGCCGACCAAGGACTTCAGATCAAACTTGAGGCAACGCCCTGTCGAAAAGGAAGCTCCCAAATCCAATGAGCCAGAGTTTAAAAATGTTTTCGGCAATTTGCGTAGGACTAAGACGCAGAATTTTGTTGCTGCAGATGAACTGAAGGATAACATTCTCCGTGGCAAGGCGAGTCTCAATACCACAGATGGCCCGAAGAAGAGTGAGAGAAAAGACGAATTCAGAGACGCTATCCTAAAGAAGAAGGCAGATTTCAAGGCTGCCCAAGCGGAAGGCCGAGGGGTAACGAGGACGCCAAGCAATGCGTCGGAAAACCCAGTACCTGAGGGATTAGCCAAAAGAGCAGAACTAAGCAAATCAGTAGGCCCCGCGGTCAAGAAATATAGCCTTTCGGAAACTCCTGCCGGCCCGTCTTTCAAGAAAGTCGACTCACCCAAGCCGACTGCAGGACCTAAGAGAGTGCCGAGCGGGTCGGCCTTTTCACCCAGATCGCCCAACACAGCTCAGCGTCCGCCTGTTGCCGAAAGCTTGAGTACAGAGAAGTCGGGGCGCGCATCAACAGAACCCCAGGCGGCAAAGGCCGAGGTCGAACCACGAGCACCGCCAAGTTTTCATAAGGAAACCAGCGCGCCAGCAAGGCTCTCCGCCCAGGCCCGAGCCAGTGCCGGAGGTGGTAAGCTGGCCCATCGATTCAATCCAGCCTTGGCTGGATTGCTAGCAAGGGGACCACCCGGAGTGTCTGCTGATGGTGGGCGAAGCTCTGATGATGCTGGTGAACTCATGAAATCAGAAGCTGGCGTATCGACTGAGCCGTCTGCCCCAGGACCTCAACTGACACACATGACAAAGAACCGAGCTCGAGGTCCAAGAAGAAAGGCGCCCGCAAGCTCACCAGCAACGGCAACTACTGCTGGTTCTGGCCCGCCCTTAAACCAGTCAGTTTCTGCGTCAGCATCAGAGAAAACATCACCAACAAAAGGGCTAGACCTTGAACAGCCCGCCGGGCCACCGCAGACCGAAAAAGCTGATGTAGCTGGGGTGTCACCGCCACAACAGAGGCCAGCCGGTCTGTCAATCCAGGAACAAGTTGCTTCCAAGGCATCTCTGCGGGGCAACTCATCACCAAATCCGGGATCCAGGCCAGCCGAACCTCTACAGTCCCCTGGGCCGGGAGCACACGCGCGCCCAGTGTCTCGCGGACGACCCCAGCTCATAGACGTGAAGCGGATGTCTCGCTCCATAGATGAAACACCTTCTTCTCAAAATATCGATCTGGAGTCGTCCACGGAGCAAGCCCGACTTAATCACCAGCGAACGGGATCGAGGTCGCCAACCAAGCTTGCGGAGCCACCATCGCCTACCAAGAGTGACCGAGATTCGCTTCCGTCCATGAGGGATGCATCGCCTCGATTTGGCGTTCGGTCGCCGCCCTTGGCGACGCCATCGTTTGACGAAACCACAACTCCTGGTGGTCTGAAAAGACGAAGCAGGCCATTGTCCGGCTTCTCTGCGGAAGGTCTGAAATCACCGGCTTCCGTCGCTTCGTCAGCACGATCGCCTACTAAACAAGCGAATGAGGTGTATGCTATTTTTTCAGACTTCTTTGGGCCTCCGCAAACGAGGCAGGCCATGAAGATCGACCCCGCGCAGATTTTGATGAACCGGCCAGAGACTGGTGATAAGGTAACAAGTCTCGAGCTCCAAATGTTCCAGATTCTAGGCGATGGGAAGAAACTGCCCGTGTCGCCGCAGAACGAGCGAGTCTTGTTTGACCAGGAAATGTATGTTTGTGCGCATAACTTTACCAACCGATCGGGCAAGAAGGTGTTCGAGGTTTACTTCTGGGTAGGCGACGAAGTACCCGAGTCATCAGCCGAAGACGCACATCTCTTTGTACAACGCGAGGCTCGCACATTGGGAGGCAAACTCGTCAAGCTCCGGCAGGGGAAGGAAACAGCTGAGTTTGTGCAAGCGCTCGGAGGGGTCATCATTGTAAGAAAAGGCTCCAGCAACAAGTACGACATGCTTGCACCAAACATGCTCTGTGGCAGACGATACATGGGACAAGTTGCCTTTGACGAAGTAGACTGCAGTCCGTCCAATCTGTGCGCTGGATTTACGTACCTTGTGACCAAGGGGGGCAACTGTTACATGTGGAAAGGCAAAGGCAGCGACATAACGGAGGTTAGCTGTGCCAGACTAGTAGGCATGGATCTCACATTGACGGGTGAACTAATTGAATATGAAGACGGCAGCGAGCCGGCTTCGTTTTGGGAACTTTTCGAGGACAAGAGCTCCAAGCCTCACTCTGCTGATCATTGGCGTCTGAAGCCAAGCTATGAAAAGTACTGCAGCCGGCTCTTTTGCTCGGACGCGGACTCACGCCAACAGGTATGTCTATTTTCTCCCCTTTGGAGACACGCTCACGCTGTTTCTGGACAGACCTAACAACTCGAGTGCAGATCTTTGAGATCAGCCCTTTCAACCAAGCCGACCTCTCCTCAGCGAGCGTGTACGTCCTCGACGCCTTTTTCGAAATGTACGTTATCGTCGGATCGCGGGCCAACTCACAGTACTCTTCCTTCCGGATTGCCCTTGACTTTGTGCAAGAATATGCCATTCTCGCATCCGGCATGGAAGACCGCCCCTTTGTGCCCATTTCGACGGTGGTTCTGGAAGGAATTCCGCGAGACATGAAGCGCGTCTTCAGGAAGTGGGACGACGAGAAGAGCCCGACGGTGACGAATACCGCTGGTTCGGGGTCCGGGCTCAAGAGGGGCCGGAGCTTGAGAGTAGTGACGCTCACGCAGGCATTGCAGGCGTTGACTGAGTATTAGTAAACGGCGAGATGGGCACTCGTGCCGCAATAGTCATGTTTAGATCCCCCCCCCCCCCACCCCCTGTATATGTTTATGCGCTTGATGAAAGATGATGGGGTCACGAAGAGGAGTTTTCATTTATTATGCTTTTGTTGTCCTTTTTGGGCGTTGTACGCGGCGTGCGTGGACAAAAGCGGATATTCTACATCTTAGCCACACATACTGAATCTTCTCAACGTTGCTTTGCAGAGTCATGAGTCCCCATACTTTCATCCGAAGTGCAGAAGGGCCAGTGACCCATCAAGGGCGAACGGGATTTGTACAAATAGATAAAGTATATTGACTGTGCTTCAAGATCAACCTGAACCAACGTGGTTTGTTCTATATAGGGGTATCAATCAAATCATGTTTGATGTTCCTGTATGGTATGGACTCCAGATAAGAATGACGCCATGCTTCAAACCATTCCCTTGCTTCGTTCCGTCTTGTCCCTTCTTTCATGTATTCCATCTATCGAGTGGCTGGTCTACTACTATCTGAGAATAAATAGAGAGCAACCGTGTTGAGATTTTCCACCCAACGACCGAGCGTAATCGTAATCGTCTGGTAATGTGGCTTATAGAGCGCGGGGGGCGGGTGCTGTTGCGAACCGTTCCGAGTGCGCCGTTTTTGCATATGAGCAAGTGGGTGGGCTGCGCGGAGCTACTTTGATTTACGGTCCACGGCGGATGAGCTCGCCGCGGCGGGGACGGCCATCGGGCTGCCTCGGGCCTTGGATGTAAGGGCCAAGAGTTCTTTGAGCATGAGGTCGCGCGTGGTGCGGGTGAGTTCTTCGACGTCGGCGGCAGTGAGGCCTTTGGTAGGGATCGGGTCCAAGACTTGGAGGACAATTAGCATGCAAAGTTGATCCATAGTCGATTGATAAACTGCTTGTATAGTGTCTGGTTACCTTTTACGGGAATTCTACCGGATCGAAACACCATCGTCTTGAGATGGAGAATGTGGCTGTAGTTTGCGACGACGCAGGGCACAATCGGCACACCAGCCTGGATGGCGAGATGAAAAGCGCCCTTCTTGAAGGGCAGCAGGACGGGGTCCTTTGCGTGGCTGCGGGTTCCCTCGGGGAACATGTAGACGCTCTGGCGCTTCATCTGGATCTCCTTTGCGGCGCCGGCCATGGCATCCATGGCATCCTTGGAGTTCTTGCGGTCGATGAAGATGGCGCCGCTGAGGCGCATGAACCAGCCCAGGAAGGGCATGTGCTTGAGATCCGACTTTGCGGTGACGCTGCACCACTTTGGGAAAAGGCGGCCGAGCATGAGGACGTCGAGCTCCGTCTGGTGGTTCCCGACGAAGACGGCCGGGCGGGTCGTGCCCAGCACGTTCTTGGGGTCGTCGATCTCGAAGACGATGCCCGTCGTCAGGGCCATGGAGTAGGAGAAGGCGCGGCCGGTGGCCCATTGCGAGATGCCCTGCTTGCCGATGAGGGTGAAGAAGATGGAGGCCAGGGCGCCGAAGCCGGTGCAGACGGCGAGCGAGATGTACGAGGCCAGGGCGCGGGCAACGAAGCTGGCCTTGGGGACGACGTAGGATACCATGTAGAAGAAGATGACGGTGGCGACGTAGCCCACGAGGACTCTGACGGCGTAGTCGACCACGGGCATGTTGACGACGGGAGCAAACGGCGAGGTCGGATTTTGTTGTTGTTTGTTCGTCCACGGTCTCTCTCTCCGACTACTTTTTTCTTTTTCTTTTTTCTTCTCCTCTTCGTTGCAGGACCTCGGGAGGCGGGGGGAGGGGGAGGGGGGGGAGAACACATGCAACTTTTTTGCTCATGTTCCGACGTTGGCATGGGGCGGCCATTCACAATCTGTCAAGGATATCGCAGCCTCACATCGTAGCCTCAAATATAAGGCATCACTCTTGTTATCCCCTCTTCGTTTGTTAATGCAAGTTCCTAAGTTGCAATTTATTGCAGGCTTTGTTTGCAGACCTAGATTTACTTATCTAATAGACGTTCTATTATTTAGGTCTCTGTTCAGAGCTTTGAAGCTTATCTCCTTAGAGCCGATGAGGCTACCCTTTCGTACCGACCGGGATGTTAGACCAATCAGAAGAATCGTTACTTAAGGTCACCACCCCTGGCCTGGCTCCAACTTGCTTCCAGACTCCCAACCCCGACGGCCATTCTGGCAATTCTGCTCGAACCAGAAGAGGCATTCCCATCCTCCATCATAATAGAACATGAACTCGTAACAGGAAAAGCACCCGTCACAATGGCCCCCTCTTCCAAGAGTCAGCCTGGAGCCAAGCTGTCGCTGTCCATCGCTCCAAACCCCAACGCCGAGCTCCCCCCATCGCTGCCCTCTTCCTCATCGATTTCGACGCCAAGGCCGGATACACCATAACATGGAAGCGAGCCGTCCCCGATATTGAGCTCGACGGCCGTGTCGAATACAAATCCCTTCCCTCGGGGCTGCACACCGTTCGCGACGATCTGATATACTTTGTTGACGGCGCCCATGCCGGCCTCAGTGCCTTTGTTAATGAACCGTGCGAAGAGGAGGACGCTCGAAATGCGCGCATGATCGCCGTAGGTATTCTCGTGCCCTTGAGTTACGGGCGCCTGGGCCGGGCCTGGAGGCATGCGGAAAAGCTCAAGGAAGTGGCAGCGTGAGTTCGCTCTTCCAAGAAGCCCCCCCCGGGAAATTTCACAAGAATACGCGTCGACTGAGAGATTCCCATATACTGACAAGCGGGCCGTGTTTGTAAAGTCAATTGGCCAAAGACCGACATCGAACCGACATGTTGGAGAAATATTGGGATGCAAACAAGGCGAGTGACGATGAGAATGAAAGGACACAGAATACCGCCGGCTCGGCTACAGCCAGTATCCCCGATACCCCTACCCAGGAGCCAACAAGAAGACATGGCAGGAAACGGTCCGCATCTGACGGCACGGCCTTGATCCCGCAGGAGCACAAACTCTCTCCATATCATCCTGCTTGGAGCCTAGTCAACCTGCTGGACAAGTTTGGGCCTCTGATTTTTCCCATCCAAAGAGCAGCTTTGCTCCGTAAACGTATCTTGATTTCTTGCCATGCTCCGGTTCATGAAGTCTGCGACTTTGGTACGTTTATTCAGACCCAAGCCCCCCCTTATATATATATATATATGTATATGTAACAGACAGGGTGATGGTCTTCTCAACAACGATCTTTTACTAACTCCCGGTTCATCCTAGTGTACGACTTGTCTATTCTTTCCAATATACCCTTGTCTATCGCCGATAGACTACCCGACTCAGCACCTACACCTCGTCTGCGCCCATTATTTACCATTGGAGTTCACGACATACCATTCCTCATGGAGGACTTTGAAGCATACAAGCGCCGCCGAGACGGGCAAGCGGATCCAGAGGACGAAGCTGGCTCGGGGTGGATCGCCTGCACCACGGATAGCATCCTCGCCATGAAAGACACCTTGTGGGACATGCTCATCACCATGCCACCAGAGCACGCATCCTCGTCCTCCTCTCCATCCACTCCCCACGCAACCAACCAAGACAGAGCCTGGCCAACGGTTGAATATCCCCGCGGCACTTCCGTCAAAGCCACCCAACGTGATTTACGGCGCTTCAACGCCCTACGAACCGGTCTTGTGCGCCTAGCGGCATCGGCCGCGGAGCAAGAGCCAGACTCACCGGGCTCCGAAACCTCTACTGTCCGTCTCTTCAGCAGCCACTCCCACCGCCTGGTCAAGGACGAACAAGACGAGGCCGTAGATGAGCTCATCGAGCCCATGACCTGGACAGCCCTCGCCTATAATGGCTACATGTGGTGGGCCTCTGCGGGCGAACAGCTCCGGTCCGAACAACAAGAAGAATTCTGTCGAGACGCCGCTCTCCTCGCTGACCTCGCTCCCGCTCCACACACGCCCATGTCCGGCCCTCGGTCAGCATCCTGCGAACTCGCCTCGGAATCAATCTCGTCTCTCGCGGGTCGCCGCGGCGCCGCGGGCACCACCAACGGCATCAGCACGCCCGAAGCCCGCACTGAACTCGCCATCATAGCCTACTTCCACCGTCTCACGACCCAGATGCTCTCCATCCTAACAGACCTCGTCGACAGCGCCGACGAGGCCTACCCCTCTCGCTACCGAGACGAAGAAGACGCCGAGACGGAAGGCGAAGACGAAGCAGAGGCTCTCTTGAACAACGGACCTCTGGGGCTAGAAGCCAGTGCCATCACCATTGACAGCCACTCCCTCGAGACAATGGGCCTCGATGTGTGGAGTGCCGCCGATGCAGGCTTCGTGCAGGATCTCATGGAGTCGTATTTCGGGCGACCTGCTCGGATTGAAGGCAAGGGCGTAGAAGTATGCGGTGTGCGAGTTTGTTAAAAACATAAAAAAAAGACCAATGCACCATGCCAACAACCATGCCAAACGCAGAAGGCGAGGTGGCTCCTAATGGCATGTACGTAGCTAGAGTAGAGTAGAGTAGAACCGAATAGGCACGACGCTTTGAACGATGGCATTCGTCGTCCGTCACGCCTTATCTGTGACGCAATGGTGATCCAGTACGCATCATTCATTGCAATCTCGACACGGCGTGGCATGACACGTTGGACGTCAAGTAGCTGAATTGTTCAGGAGGGCACCACCGTGTTCATCATCGTAACGGCGTGGCACGAGGCCATCTAATTGTACCTTTTGTGGCCAGACCGCGCCAGATTGGAGCAACCCGTGTACTTGCTGGGCTGGCAATAATCACTCAGCCCATTTTCATCGGCCAGACTCGGTCCACGTCCGACTCACTTCACTGTGTGTACGCTGCGCGGCATCGCAAAAGTGTCGCAAACACTCCCAGGTGTATTTATGTGTCAAATGATGTAACCACAAAGTACATGCCCTTTACGGCACCCCCCTATCTTTTACTTCTCCCCTCTTTTGCAGACTATAAACAACAACATCAATTACCTAACATGAGTCCTTCAAACAACCAAGAAAACAAACAAGAAACTCTTCCTCCTCAAATCATGACTCGTCCTCGGTATCAGTGTTGGTGTCGCTGGTATCATCCTCTTCATCATCCGTGCCACTCTCATCATCTGACTCATCCTGTGCACGTCGTTTTGGCTGTGGTGCTTGGCCCGTCTTGAGGGCGTGCATTTGACCGGCAATGGAATCTGCTCGTTTTGGTTAGCCAACATCTTTACGCACCAGTTTTGGAGTCGTAACTTGCCTTCGTCGGGCTCCGATATATCATCCGCTACGTCCATTTCAGCCGCCTTGGCAGCCTCTTCCACCACAAGAGTGACTTCCATCTTGGTGTCGAAACCGACGTACGAGTCGCAAATGACGTGCATGACAAACGTGTAGTGGCCGGCTTGCGGGGGCGCAGCGAATTGCGCCTTGAGGGTCTGCATGTTGAACGTGGGCTTGCCTTGCTCGTCGAAGATGGGTGCGTCGAATCGGTCAAAAGTGAAGGGGGGAACAGCCATCTTGCCCTGCTTCGAATCACTCAGGAAGGCATACCATTTAGGGGTGTGATCTCGGGCATAGTGGGGAGCGAACGCCAGAGGAGGCAGAATGCTCTGTTCTTCAACAGAGATGGGTTTGCCATCAGCGCCCTTGATCGTCTTGTTCTTGCGGCCCATGAGAGCATCGAGATCGTCTTCGGCGGGATCTACGTCCTCGAGGTCCAGCTCATTGATGGCAGGAACGTTTTCGGCACCAGGGGGGATAAAACGGCCCTTGATGACCAGGGTAACCAGAGAAGACGGGATGATGACACGCTCGCCAGTGACTTTGAAGAATGCCTTGGCAACACGCAGATACGGCAACTGCTTGCCAACGCTGACACAGGTACTGTACTCTTTCTCCGACAACAAACCCTTGCCGACGG
Organism: Epichloe aotearoae; assembly: GCA_000729855.1. Taxonomy (NCBI): domain Eukaryota; kingdom Fungi; phylum Ascomycota; class Sordariomycetes; order Hypocreales; family Clavicipitaceae; genus Epichloe; species Epichloe aotearoae. Next base: position 38,192 of record JFGX01000036.1, read on the forward strand.
CAAGCTTGCGTCTTTGGGCATCAGGAAGGTCCATGAACTGCTGAACCGTCATGCGAGTCTTGGAGTCACCCTCAACGGCGGCAGCGATTCGCGGCGTGAAATGGGGCAGTTGAAGAAGGGGAGAGGCCTTGGGCGATAGAGCCTGAACTATGTGCTGGTTGGCGAGGAAAGAGCCGGATATGGGAGTAATGTTGCCAAAGGCGAGAGCGATGGCGGCAAAGGACTGGTTGAGAGCTCGGGCGATAGGGGCAATGTCGTACTTGGCCTTGGTCAGCGTGGCATCATCAAGCTCTACACGGCCAAGATAGGCCCACAGGAGGCCCAAAACCTTGCGGCGGACACCACCCTCAAGATCTTCAAGTCTCTCCTTGTCCTTAACGGAGAAACCGGCAGCAAAGGGTGACGCCTCACCCTCCGCAGTAATTCGTGACTCCAGCTTGGAAAGACCAGAATCAGCCAGATCCCCCTTGAGCACATTATCGTATTCCTTGCCGGCGCTGAGTGCCCAGATGATGCCAGACTCGTCCATGTCCTCGTCATACTGTCGGAACAAATTGTTGGCGCTTTCCATGAGCACACCTTCCTTGGATCGCTTCTTGGTACCGTACCACCACGAGCCCACCAGGTAGGGCAGCAAAACACCGAGAAGCCCGGTATAAAGCAGAACAATATACTTGCCATTGCCATCGGAAACAATAAACTTGGGAAGAGCGATGCCGATGCTGAAGCTCTGCTTGCCATCAGGGTGGCCAAACTGTATGTAGTTGTTGCGCACATCTTCATCGGTCAGAGCTTGGTAAGCCTTGGTGAGTTCGACATAGTTATCGTTGAGAGACTCCACCGTCTCGTTCTTCGAAGCATCGGGTCGGACCTTGTCCGGGTGGTATTTGACAGACAAGCGCTTGTAATGTGACTTGATTTGCTTCTCAGTGAAAGACTGCACGCGGTTCTGTTAGCTTCGTCGTGCTTCATTCCCACCGAGCACATCAAGTAGCCAGCGACGGGGACAAAAAGGGTTCGGCGGCAGTATGCGCATACCTCTGAGATGCCCAGAATGTCATAGGGATTCCAAATTTTGTTCACAACGGGTTCTGTTGTCATGATCAGATATCCCATGAAGCCCATGAGAGCCCAGCCAGCAATGGCAACGAGGGCCCTCTTAACCTTCCTCTGCTTCCTCTTTTGTGTCGCCCTTAATGATGAAACCACGTCGCCATGTTGAATCTTGTAGTCGGTCTTGATACGAGGTGCAAGATGTGAATCTTCTTTGTTGGACTGCAGCAAGCTGTACGTCACAGGTAGTGTGACCAGGCCCGTCAATGTGAGGATGAAGAACGGGAAAAATTGGGCCTACAAAACCACTCGCACCGTTAGCACACACAAAGATATCCCCCAAAGACACAGAAACACACAAAGACATCGACACAAAATCCTGAATCAGCAACTCTGCATGGCCGACCGTGACTAAGAGCCATGCGCACCTGGCCATTCCATGAAAAAACCAAAACCAAGAATGTTTTATTTTTACCTGGTCATCGTATGAGTAGTCGGAGCTCATCGTGGCAACAACGACCGGGCAGGGCTCAGCCTGCTACGTGTGAAATATGGAACGTCGAGGTGAATTCGAAAACACACGACGATCTTGGACTTTGTGCTGTCAAAAGAACAGCTTCTACCCGCCCAATAGAGTAGAAGTGCGCACGTCCTTCTGTTCACAAGTTCCGTGCGAGCGGCGCGACTCGATTATGGCGAATTCGCAAAGCAGAAAAGAAAAGAAAAAGTTGGCCTCAATGCAAGCATTTGCATCAGCATCGGCACGAGGGGATGAATAACTTAAAGGTGTTAATGGTGTCTGTCCTTTGGGCGTGAGTCGGCGGTCGGATTAACCGTGCTCCCCCCCACACCCACAAAATTATACCTGCTAATACGTAAGGTTGCCGGGTGCTTCTCGCAATTCTCGCAATGCCGCCACGGTGTTCAGTTCAGTCACGGACTACAGTGGGCTGCTGCCAAAGCGGGCTTGCCCCTGCCGCTTCATGAGCCGCCGCTAAGCCCAGTTTACTTACGTGTTTGATATTATTGGCCTGTGACACGGAGATGGCCCTCCTGACTTAGTGCCTTTCTTACGGTCCTCAAGGAGATTGGGAAAAAAAAAAAAGACACGATGAGGCCTTTATTTTTATCCATCCAACGGTTCCGTGGCAGTTCCATGGACCCCGTACAACGTTTAAAACTTGCCAGCAAACAATAAATGATAGTTCAGGCTATCGGTTTCTGATCTAGTGATATTGCATGCATGCCAACGCGCTGTCAAGTTCATATAAAAAGAACTGCTATCTAAAATACTTACCAATTCCGTCAAAGAGAGCCTCCGAAAGCAATGCAGCTGAGCAATCACAACAGGCTGCACCCGCTGTGAAAAGAACGGTGCGATGATCAAGAGTCCTCACCAAGTTTATCTCGCCCTTCCATCAGCCGTCCGCCAACGAAGTAAACGCAGTAGCCTCATCCCCATCCGTGTCCTCCTCAGTCGTCATGTTGGCAGTCTCTTCTGCCAGCAAGCTCCTCAGGTCATCCTCACTCATGATGGTCTGGAGACTTCCTCGCCTCACCCAAGGTCTGGTTTCCCTCCTCCCTTGCTCCACCAGCCGCTCAATCTTGAGCCTATTCGCCACAAACTTCAACACGGGGAAAGCGCTCTGCTGGCCCTGATGAATCATGCGTGCCAGGCGTTGGGGGCCAGGATCGGAAAGTATGTGCCAGAAGTCGGACGGCACGGACATGGGCCAAATGGTGATTGTGCCACTGAATTCCTGAAGCCAAAGTTGACTCCAATCTTGGCCGAGCGGTCGGGGTAGAAGCTCGGCGTGGCGCACAAACTTGAGCCACTTGTTCATGTCGAGCTTCAGATAGTGCTCAAAGGCGGACATGAGGTAGCCGCCTCGCCAGCCGCGACCTTTGCGATGGGTGACGGGATGGCCGACGGATCCACGCGAGGAAAAGAAAAAAAGGTTAATATGAGGGTTGACTTGGCTGACTATGGTGAAATTGACGTTGAATTGAGTATTGAGGGCTTTGATGGGAATGTCGGTTCTCAAGCTACCATCTTTCCACTTGTGACCAAACGAATAAGGTGCCAGCGTACCATCCCGTGTTTTCATCATCAGGACCACGGGGTTGAGGATGCCTGGTACAGCAGCTGACGCCAGAACTGCGGACCATATCACGCAGTCAGGGCTGGTGAGGTAATTGCACAGAATCGTGGGCGAGTGCGGATCGGCAGGCACGCAAGTCACATTGAGGATTCGCCCAGTCCTCTCGTACGCTTCGCGGAATGTCATGGAGCCTCTGGTCCACCAACTGCACCGTTGAGCCCAGTCAACCGAGTCGAATCGCGCGCCAGTCTTCCACCATCGTGGGAGCCAAACAGTTGCCGACTCGCGGCACGCATTGATGCGTTGAGAGAGTGCCGGGATGAGAAGCTGCTTCAGCTCGTCGTTCGTCCTCGTTGCTACAAGACCAGCAATCAAAGCACCCCCGCTGGTACCTGTGATGACGTCTGGAAGCAGATCAGCATCCACCAAAGCTTTCACAAGTCCCAGATGATAATATGCGAAGCTAGCTCCTCCCGAGAGACACAATGCCGTGCGTCCGTAATTCGCGTGGATGTGCTTGAACAGCAGGCGTTTCTCTTCGGCTTCCAGTCGTTTCGTTCTAATAAGCACCTTAATGCTTCTTTCCACTACATCCCCGGATGCCAAGTCAGCAAGATGGCGTCCATAATAGTGACACAAATCAGCTTCCAATATGAACTCATTCCAAAGGAACCTACCCTCATCAACAAAGTTCTGAACCAAGTTCTTCGTCCCATAGTACGTCTGACTGTAAAGCCTTGGGTTTTCCACACCCACAAAGTTGTTCTTGACGCAGGCCTCCACCAATGACTTGAGATCCTCCACGGCAGTCCTATGATCACCGTTGGACTTCACCGTCTTACCCTCCTCAGCCTCCGCCTTCATCCTCAGCTTCTTCAGCTGATCCCATACCCTCTTCACCGTTTTCGAATCGTAGTAAGCGAATTCATTCTCCTCTCTCCAGATTTGTCTTCCCAAGAATGCATCCAGTTCTCTCGCAGCGGCAACCCACTCCTGGTACGTCGTTGCCCTACGCATGTTTCTCCGAAGTGTCTCCCTCCGTCCACGCCAGGTAAAGAAGTGTTCGTATACCCAAATGTACCATCTCGTCAGGAGATAGGCAAGTGCCAAGCTGCCCAGCCATGCGAAAACAAAGATCAATAGAGGCCATTTCGCTAGTTGGTAGAAGTAGCCTTCCCTAGTCTCATCCTTTGTGCGTGTTCCAAGGAGCCCCTCGACGGCTTTGCTCGCGCCCTTGCGACGTCTTCCGCTCTGGGAGGTTTTTGGACGTTTCCTATAAAACTTCGGGTTCACTGGCGCCCAGTCATTTTGTGCTGTAAAAAAGGTCCCCTGGGTATGCTGTTCGGGCGGGTGAGAGAGTTCGCCTCCTGCAGCCGCAGCTGCGGCGGTAATGGCATCCGTATGTGCATGGTCATCGTCATCGCCCATACCAGCTTGCGAGTTTCGCTTCGTGAGGTTGAAGGAGCTGGATGCGCTCAAGGGAGATCGTGTGACGCTCGGGTCGTCGGATGGGCTTTGCAGCGGATCGGGCGCTTGGAGAGCCGTCTCGAATGCGGTTAGCTCCTCCGGCTTGATGAATTCATGGTCGGCATCGGGGAGGGACGATGGGTCGAGGGATTCTGGTGGGAAGCCATAAATCGTGTCGTCAAGCATTGTTTTGCGGCTCCGGCTGGCCATTAGCCACCTGTGAGGGCACAGAAGAGCAAGTACAGCTTATCTTCCAATTTGTAGATTCAGACTGACTTCCGAGGCGTGTTGTGGTTTCTTGTAGTGCATTCGGGGCTAGGAGTATAGGGATATTGGAGCTGGGGAAATTCTATCGCTTTTGACTGATTCTCGTCGCCCCACGGCAGCATAGGGTGTAGAAGAATGACGTCGGCCATTACCAGGACAGGATTTTAGGTTGGTTCCTGGGCGACCCGTTCTTGCTTTCGTTGGGGACTTGATATTATGGGGCGGGTTTTACAGTTGCACCAGCGCCGCCGCCCGCCACCTCAGCGTCATTGGCAGCTCAAAACATGTCTATCCAGTCGTGAGATTGCTGCAACTGATAAAACATAGAAATGCAGATGGCTTTCGCAAGACCCGAGGCAACTCACAACCGAAAATGATGGTCTGAACACATAAGCAGCTGGATTCCTGATTGTCGTATCCCTTTGTCGTCACATGTTGGTTCCACGGCATTTACGCGAACAGTACATGCATAACGAAGGCAATTGAAACAAAACACATTATAAATTGATCTTCTTCTTGCTAAAATATCATTGGCATTACACGACCCATTGCTCGCCTCAAGAAAATGCTGGGTCTCATGAACCACTCGTTACGTCCGCACACATCACAGCTGACACACGATACGCTCCTCGCTTTGTCGGCTCCCAAATCCGTCTACCTCTGCGCGCCTATACAAACATAACGGCCTCGCCGTCCTGTACAAGACTCCTCTCTTTACACATACTGAGAAAGCCATCTTATACCTTCACCATAACCCTGGCGCATGACGACGGAGCACATGAAGAGCTCAATGGGTCGAATGCCCTCCAGCGGGACCTTGCCCTTGCCAGTAGTTTGGTACATACCAAGCTCGTGTCTCAGCTGGTCTTCGGACACAGCATCGGGGTGATCGATCTTGTTGCCCAAAATGACGAAGGGAACCTTGGCCAACTCTTCCAAGGCCAGAAGGGCGTCGAGCTCAGCTTTGGCTTCGGGCAGGCGTTCATGGTCCTTGGCATCGACGAGGAAAACGACACCATTGACCTCGGGAAAATAATCTCTCCAAATACGACGGGCTAAGTAGATTGCAAGTCAGTAAACAGGATGGCAATCCGAGCGGGACGTGCGCATTTGCGGTGTGTGCGACACTTACCTTGCTGGTGACCTCCCAAGTCGAAAGTTGTGAATCGAACGTTGCCGATTGCAAGCTCCTCGGAGGCTAGATTGACCAGTTTAGTGACAAGCCGTGAGCATTTGCCGTTTGTGTGCGCACGAAGCACCATTCAATGCATGTGTCGAGGGAGGAACTCACTGGGGTGAAGGGTAGGCTGCAACATGGCGACCCGATCGTTCTGTGTGCGTGGGTTGTTAGCGATTGTCTCTTCGCCAAAATGGTGCAAATATGTCCCCTTAATGTCCACCAAGCATGTGGATGGGTTGTGAGTTGCCGGCAACGCAATGTCGTGACATGGCATGACAGGCACATGACGGCAGCGCAAAGGGCAGTTGTCTGTCCGACATACCTTTAGCATGTGCAAAAGCGTCGTCTTTCCTGCATTATCGAGACCCAAGAACAACAGCTTGGCATGCTTGTTCAGTAGCCCCAGGTTGGAGAGAACATCGTAAACTAAAAACCACCGTACAAGCGACACGTGTCAGTCAACATTGGCTCTGTCCAAAGCGACAAATGAGGCGGGCAGAACGTACACCAGTTGACAATCCACATGATGGGCTAGAATCTCCGAGTCGTCGATGTTGTCGGAGCGTGAAACAAGAGTTCAGGGTGGTTGTGATGACGGGATGTTGGGGCCGGTCGTCTCTCTGTGGTGGAACGTGGCGAATAGACAGATTGCTGCGATACACCAAAAGACTCGAAGACGCACATCGACTTCAACCTTGTACTCCGTCCGTACTTGCCAGGGCCAGAGCCGGACAGGTTTCATGCCTGGAATCTCAGGCAGTCATCAAGGCTGCCGTACTCCTCACTAGGACCTCCGAGCCGACCGCCAGGTAGAGTGGGACGCGACCAAATAACATTGCCAGCCGACACTACCGGTAGGTACTTGCTGACTCAGTTAATCAAGGGAACCAAGGCACTGCCAGTGGGCTCTCATGGACTAGATTCTCCTGACAGGCCCTTCATCAGTATCGTAGTTGCTGTCTATTACCTACGGACTATATGCGTACGCAATTCTGTATTGACGCTTAAAAAACAACGCAGCTTAAGTAACAATCCACTCACTTGGCAAGACGCCTCGATACATGTCGAGCGTCTCCTTGTGGAAATGCTGGATGAGTCAGGTCACATGGTAAAAAAAAAGCAGGAATCACGTCAAATCTCATGTGATTGTGCTATATACTCCGACACCAACGCCTGACAAGTGCCCATACATTGACTCCAATAACTCTCTAACGAAGGGTATCCTAGCGAATGCAAGTGTGCCTCTCAAATATACATGGCCTTGTCCAACATAATAAAGGAAAGAAGGCTCATTTGTAAAAAGAAGAAACAGGACGTATGTACAGAAGGACGTTCAAGGAAGCAACAGTCACTTCGCCCGGGCACAATTTTTTTCATGACTGGGCGGGCCTCAGCTATATACAGGAACAAAAAAAAGTCGTCAACTCATAATGTACGAACTGCACAAGAACGCAAGTAACAAAATGCGAAAATAATAGAAATTGTCAACTCAGACAGTGCTCGCGCCGGTGAGGGGGGGCGGGAGCCGCAAATGCGCCAATGCTGTTGCAGCAAGTCTTCGAGTGAAAAATCGAAGGGCACCGCGATGGTCGGGAAGATTCTCACTAGACAGACAGGACATAGTTGCCCTGATCCCTTTTGCCAGCCATGAGTAATCCAAGTTCCTTCATGCGCTCAGCTCCACGTCCAGGCTGTGGTTTCCGCTCGGGGATTTGGCCTCGTCGCGCCCGATTGCAGTACTTTTGGAAGAATTTCTCCTTGCGACGCTGTCGCTTGCGTTCCAGACCTTTGACGATGTCGATAGCACCGCGAAGATGACAATCAGACTCGTGCTGATGCTTGAGGGACTTGCCGCCCTTCATGGCAGTGAAGAAAGCAGGGGGGCGTGGCAGAGATTTTGTCAGTGTCATGCCAGGCCGGCCAGCCAGGTGAAATTGAACATGTGCGCCTTGTCGAGGTGTTTGCGATGGAGTATTGAGTGCTTTTGGTGCCGGGGAGCGCATTCTTCTGGGTGATTGACGTCCAAACAATGGCTTGGGAGAACGGCCGCGAGCCTTGGGTGGGGGAGAATGATGTCGTCTCGGCGCTGGTGCTGGGGAGCGAAGTTTCCGAGGCGAAGCTTGCTCGCTCTTCTTGCGCCTTCGGGAGCGGTCTTGCTGGCCATGGTGGAGATCTTCCATGTTGCCTTGAACCCAGACGTCTTCATCGCTGTCGTGGTGAACACGATTGTAAACTTCTTCCTCGTCATCATTGTCAGGGTCCGAGGCCGGGAAACTGGGATCAATGTCCTGTGGAATGAGTCGGAGCTTCTCGTTTCTACGAGCAGCTAGGCAAGAGAGATATGCTTCCTCAAGAGGCCTGTCTTCGTCCAGCGTACCACAGACGAAGTCGGTGCTATCGGGCAGATCTGGAGCATCAGATTCAATCTTGATGCGTCTAGTTCTGATCCGACGCATGCTGGATCGACTGGCGTGACTCGCCGCGGAGGAATCTGATTGAGGATCATGGACAGAAGATCGGCAAATGGGGGCGGTAGTAGTGTTTCGGCGAACAGTGGCATGGCTGGGAGTCCAAAGAATCATGTTCTCGTCTTCATCCTCGTCGTCTTCGGATTCTGCGAAGCCAGTCTCAGAATCCGTGTGATAACCATCGGAGTCTTCTCCAACATCGTCTTCTTCGTTATCCACCTCATCGTCCTCGTCGTCGAAGTCATCGTGATCATTGTCATCCTCGTCCTCATCCTCAGCATCATCCTCGGCGTAAGCCGCCGCCTCCTCTTCCGCCTCTTCCAACTCGGCTTCTTCCTCAGCTTCAGCTCCAAGACGGCGAAAATGGTTCTCTTTGGACAATGTGTCATCAATGGTGAGTTTGGTTGAGATGGCGGACGGGGTCTGTCTTATCCAATCTTCCTCTCTTGCGGTGCCACTGGCGAATTCATGGAATTGAGAGCCATCTTTGACCAAATCCTTGGAGTTGGCGCGAAGGAATTTGGGTCGGGACAAGGTGGTCTTGCTGGAAAGGCGACAGAGTGCAGTTGGGCGTGGTGAAGCGTGGTGGGCAGCGGAAAGCGCGGAGACCTTTTTGGGAGTGGAAGGAGATTCTGGATTGGCTGGCAACGAAGGAGGTGCAGCAGAATTAATCATGTTCCTCGGCGGCGTGTTCTGGGTCGAAGCTGGTCGAGGGGCTCCACAGGCGAACTTGATAGAAGGCCGTCTGGGGGCTGGTTCAGCGAATGGTGCCTTGACCACAGGCTCGGCTTGAGCGATGGGAGGTTTGGTGGTGCACACAAATTGAATGCATCGCTTCTTCGGGGGTTGAGGCGCGTGGTTGGTGACGGTGGGAGCCTGTTTGCGCTCGGCGAGTTCAGTGTGTAGTCGAAGATCAGCCATCACCGGAATAGGAGGGCTTGGGGTATTTGTGCGGCAGGGACTTGTCATTCCCGTGTCACTGGTGAGATCGGCGGTCGAGGCAACGCTCACATTGCTGGTCATGGAACGTCGGCGCTGGTTGTTCAACAGAATGGAGTGAGTGTGATGTGAAGAATGCTCTTCCGGCTCGCCCATAAAGGCTTTGGTGAGCAGTGAAGGTTGATCCTGCTGACGTCGGATGACAGTTCTCGCGAAGTTTTGTCTGATCTCGGGAGGTTCGTCGACTTCCTCGGCTTCATCTGAAGTAAGGGAGACCCAGGTGGGAACCTGCGAAGTAAGAGAGGAGGCCGCCATTGCTGTGTCGCGGTGGATCGAATGCTGGAGCAAAATAGTTGGAAAGTATGTCGTAAAGTGAGATATATGGCTCTGCCAGTTCAGGGCTGAGGGCAGCAAAATCGATACACCTGAAATCGATTGTAGATAAGGCTCCGGCAGATAGGGGTTTGCGAAGGATCGACTTCAGAGTTGGTTGGAAAGAAAAAAGTGTTGAGGAACAAGCTTCGTGTTCTTCAAGGGCAGAGTCCAAGGCGGTGCGTCGCGCAGCTGAAGTCTGCAAGCCAGTGCAGCCCTCTAGTCGTGTTTCCAAGACAAGTCTTGACGAAAACCTCTGATGGCCCGTCGGACCGTAGTGCTATAATCGACAATTCGACATGTTCCACGGCTTGAAATATTCAGGGTTCTATAGTGTGATCCCGAAAAGAACAAATGTCGTCGTCGAGGGTTTCTTTCGCAAGCAGCCGACAGTGGTGGTATTTGTTGACTGTGCAGTGTTGTGTGGGTAGCGCCGGAAATAATGAGACGTCGTCGAACAAAGGATCAGAACAGGAAGTTTTCTTGTTCAGGACCAAGGATTGGAGTGGCGCAGGAATATGCAGGCGAGAGAAAGATGTGGTCGTACGGAGCTTGGCGGATTTCAATATGACGTTTGATCAAGAGTGGCGTGGTGAGACCGCAGGCGACTATACTGTAGGCACTGCGACGTTGCCGATCCTCGCGAGGCAATGCGATCAGTGGACCTCTCTTTCCCGCCTTTTCCGACAGGCTCGACAGACGGTACAAGTGCGAGTGTGAGTGCGAGTGCGAGTGCGAGAGCCAATGCAGCAGATGCCCAAGGGCAAGGCGCAGCCAAGACGCAGACTCGATGAAGCGTTGGGCAAAGCCGGCCAGAGTAAAATCGTGTGATGGGAGGGAGGAGGAGCCAGCTCGAATTTTGGAGCGGCGAGACGGGAATATATTGATGGGTGGGCCTAGGCTAGAGGGAGAAAAAAACGCAGGCGCCTCAGTCGCCAAACCTCGGACAGTGGGAACTCTGAAAACACTGGGAGCAGAGCGGCACGCCTGGGCTAGGTGGGTCGACGGACAGTTGCGACTTTGTTTTTGTTGACTTGCCATTGCACTTGCTGGAGCGGGACACACATGTAATGCTCCATGCCTTCGTCCTTGCTAAAATTACTCGAGCGCGCAAGCAGGGAGGCACGGAGGGTGACCGGCCCTTACCGCACACCAAACAGTGATATGGTCGACCGTACTCCGTACTGATGAGATTGATGAGCTGCGACAATGAGATGCTTGGCAAGAAGGCTAGGCTCGCGTCACTTGTGCCTGTGCGTCTGACCCAATTGGATCTTGCCCTTGCCTACCGGACCCTGAGATTCACTGGCTTTTGCAAGGTGATGGGTGAGATGGACGCGAAGAGCGGGCATTGCGCACGACGGGCGGACGACGGACGAGCAGCGCGAAAGTCGATATTACGTGGTACAATCCGCCCACGAATCATCATGTACGGATTATTAGTTAGCAGTGTACGGATCCGTACGGAGTAGGTACTTGGCGGTTGTCACCGGCAGCATTGCCGCATGATTCTCCTCAAACCGACCTGGGAAGCCAGTGACACATTTTCCACAGAGTCATGAATTGAGCCGACTCGTTGGTGTGGGCGCCGCTGATCCATTGCAGATCAAGTCGTACCGTACGGGATCCCTATTATGGACAGACAGCGACATGGCAAGAGCCCAGTGTGAACAGCGAGCGAGCGCACGACGGGCTCTCGTCATGGAATGGACAGACAGGTCCCGACGATTAAGGCGCTTTGCTGGCCGGGAAAAGCAAAGTGCTTACATGCGGTGTACATACAGTGATGTAGTTGAGAGGGTACACAGTGCACTCATATAGCAAGCCAACCAACCTCGGAAAGGCCCAGGGAATTCAAATTCTCATCCCGTGCGTGAAATTTGAATTCGGCCGGTTAGTGGTGGCCCAGGGGGCCATGGCGGCGGGATGCCTGAGTAATCCGTACATCAGCACGGGAAACACCGGCAAGCGGTGGATTATGGCCCCTGTTATGCGAAATGGCAACACTGATGAACGCACCCGGACACCGAAAGCGGCGGTCAGCCAACGTGCTATTAAATTCGTACTGTGCGTCCGAACCCGCCGTGGCCAGCCAGCATGCTCATCCACAGCCAACGCATTATCCAATCGCACCACGATGGCGGAGCTCCGCGTGCACTCTCCAACAAGAGTACAGCCTGTCACTGTACGACGGGGGGTCCGGCAAACTGGCATGACGCCATCCGTGTAAGGCGCGCGCGCAAAAAAAGGGATGCAAATTTATTAGCGTGGTTATTAGGATGGATGTGACCATGTCGCTTATCCACCTTCTTTCTTAGCACCTTCTTTTTTAGGTCGTCTGTCGACTTCAGCTACTCTCACTGTCAGAGCAACAATTCTCCTCAATTCCTTCTGCTCTACTGACCATGTATGATGACGACAGAGGTGCTCCTTCCGCCATTATGTTTGGCTCGGCACCAACAAAACTGTCCATCGTGACTGCCAATCCGGAATTGGTTTACGGAAGCACGATACCGGCACCACCGGCACCACCTACCACACCCAGTCACCCAGTCCAGGCGGTCAGGTCTTTGGAAAACACGTTGAAGCCATGGGTATTAAGTAATTACGTACCACTGATGAGTCCACAGCTGTTTTTGTGCTTCTACGGTATGGGTTAAGTACAATTTGCGGTATGACGATGCATATGTATGTATGGAACGCATCTTGGCGTGCAGCCATTCTGCACATCTTCACTCGGCCGGCATCTACGCGGCCTCGCCTGGATGGCCTAGATTCGCGTAGTGCGACCCTGTGCTGCATGACCCCATGTCTATCGCCGAAGCATCCTTGAAACAGACTGAGTGCCATCCATTCATTATCGCCGCAGTATCATCTGATGTAATACTTGTCTGCCAGGCATTCTACCCTGATTCTACCCTGGGAATCCGGGACGCACATGAGATTTGTGCTACCCCGCATTCTAAATTGCATCCGCGGCATGAGCGCGTAAAGTGGAGAATCCTACATCAATCAGCACAATGTATGTGAGCCAGGCCGTCTGCACAAACATGATGCGCAGGTCATGTCGGGCGGCCTCGTTGGACTTTGTCAAGTTGACTGAGGTTGCCGTCCAAGCCTGCCACTTGTTGATATTCCACTCCATATTACGCTATTCACATCTTATTATAGGGGCAGAGATGCGCTCATACTGGCGGTGAGGCACAGCACACGAAAGGAAGGGGCTGGCCTTTTTTTTTTTTTTTGGAAGCCGATATACATATATTATTGGGAACCTCAAGCGGCTTGTGGCTGGCAAATGACAACCACCTGCTGTGACCCAGTCAAGTCCAGCATTGATGAAACGAACGAGTCACGCTTTTGGCCGGGTTGATCATCTGTCGCCCATGAAACGACAAGTCATCAGGCAACTGAGGGGGCTCAAGACAACATGCGCATTCCTCCATGGCCCTTTTCGAGTCTCGAAATCCTTGGCCTGCAGTTGGGCTCCCTGAGCATTTCGGACAGATCTTGTCCCGCTGCATTTCTGTGAGATGTCTGGTGTTCGCAAATGCACAGCTTGGCTTGCCTTGGAACATTGAATCATGATGATCAATTTATTGTTTCTTTCTACTTTCAGCGGGCGATCCATGTTTTGGACCATGTTTTGACCCGGGTCCGAAGGAATGCTACCGCTGACACTGGAAGCTGGTGTGGTCCATCTCCGCAGGACTTTGTTTCCAGGACCGCTCAGCTTGTTGCTCTCTGATGCGTATTGTCGTCCTCTGCTTGTCACATGTCTCTCTACGTAACATTACATTTTGGTGATGAATCCCCTCTCCCAAATGGTGCTTCGTGCCGAGTATCTGCTGTCACATTTCTCTTGTACAAACCCATTGGGGTTAGTTACGTGGCGCTATCAGAGTTTTACATGTGCTGGGAAGCGGAGAGCACGACAGAAAGTTCAAAAGACTGTTTGTTTGGGTGGTCGTGTTTGAAGGTATCAGTATCGGCCTGTAAAGCAACGGCATTGCAAGCCCCTGGCTACAAAGCTTAAGATCATGCTTATGAATGTTGATCAAGGTTCGTTCCATCGTGTAAGCAGTGGACGTTGAGCCATTGTAAAGTTCTGCACTCGATCGTCTCCGGCTGCAGTTTTCGTTGCCAATGTAACCATGAGCTTCATTAATAAACATTCAATACATGTGTGTGTGCGAAGAGACTGCCTACACATCTCGCAAATGCACAATAACCAGGCCTGTTCAGAGGGGAAACACTTTCCCTCCAAGGTGGAGGACCCTTTTCCCTCCCTTTCTCTTCCGATCACATTAGCATTGGCATCACGACATTTTTCGACTTTACTTTCTGGTCTTCCGAAAGCGCAGGCAGCCCGGTAAAAGCCCGTACTGCGCCATCGAGCCAAGTGCGGTCCGATGCGGTCCGATGAGACGCAAAACTGGCCATCAAAAATAAGCTTGCATCTTCTTGAGGCTAATGTAACCTTGCATGTGCTCGTGCGCCGTGTCTGCATTTTGTGCGAGGCAGCGACGGGCGAAGGGTCAACAAGGGCACTTTGTTTAATTCGTACAATGGTTCATTTGGACACTTCACTGGACTGTTCTTCAGCGGGGTAGTACTGCTCACGGTACACCGTCGCCCTGTGTCTGGAAGAATGTTGGTTGACGATGTTGTGAATGGGGGCCGGAATAGGGGCACTCGTGATCCGGCTGAAGCATTACGACATGTGAAGCATGGGACTGGTTCTTGTCAGGTCGGATTTGCCGCCATTTTTGTGGTCAAGTCCGGGCCTCACTGGCCTAGTCGAGTTCGGTGGTGGGAAATGGAAGAAAATAGCAAGAAAATGGGGACTCGGGGAGGGTGGTGTCATTGCTCATTTACTTCGCTTTTCGGCCCAGCACTGCTGGAATCGATCGTCTCTATGTTAGCTCGTGATGAGACCGTGGAATTTGATCGACAGACTGGTGCCATTGGCACCCAAGTGGCAAGATGAGGAAACAGTGCATATCTTTGTCTTGTCCGGGATTTCGATCTGCTCCGTGCCGTGGCTGACTGATCATTAATGGCGGTCGTGTGTATTGACAGTAATAGCTGATGCTGTTTAACTAAGGGGTGTTTATTGTGTGTATACGTCGTCAACCCAAGTTCGGATGAACAAGGACGAAGGCGTCGGATATATTGCTGTTGTCATAGTGGTGCAGTGGGTCCTAGGTAATTCCGAAAAAAACACGTCAATAGCACCTTGGAAAGAGCACAACACGCTCAGAACCTCACCATACCGTAGATTAGATGCTAGCTTTACATTGGAAATGGCCACAGATCATATTGACAATTATTGCCGATTGAACGTCGACGCGCAACATCAGCGTTGATTCTCTAGAAGTTTGGATGATTTTGTATGTGGTAGCTCGGAGCGATGCCGGCAAACCGTCACGTCGCATATCACGTGATGATCATCAAGTCGGATTTTCCGTTAGCCGACCCATTGCCTGGCATCCGACAAGAATCGTAGTCAACGACCTCGATTTGAGCTCACGTTCACTCAACATCCCTCAACACAACTCACAGCCCATCATGAACACCTTCCGCGTCGCCCGTGCGGCTGTTCGAGCTCGTCCTGCAGCCTTCCGCGCCATTGCCCAGCGAAGAACATACGCCGAGGCTGTTCCCGACAAGGTAGATTTTCAAACCGTAGATACCCCCCCTTGAAGCATGAGGCACAACTAATCCCCACTCGCTTAGATCAAGCTGTCCATGTCCCTGCCTCATCAGGTATGAAACCCCGAACGGAAAACGAGCGACTGAGGACGATCCTATCTTATAGCCGGACGCAATTATCTATCTGCGCGGATTATGCGAGTCGAAAATGACGGGAGCTAATCGGCGCATCTGTACAGTCCATCTACAAGTCTCAGGATGTCGTTCAGGTCAACATCCCCGCCGAGTCTGGTGATATGGGTGTCCTGGCCAACCACGTTCCTTCCATCGAGCAGCTCAAGCCTGGTGTTGTCGAGGTTGTCGAGGAGAGCGGTGGTGCCAAGCAGTGGTTCCGTACGTCAAACCTTGTCCCCGCTGGGCAATTGTGACATTTCTCTGCGCAAGATCCATGGGAGAATATGGGGAAATGGTAGATATAGTGACTAATTGACCACGACAGTTGCCGGTGGATTCGCTACCGTCCACCCAAACTCGACTATGAGCATCAACTCCCCCGAAGGTTACCCTATCGAGGATTTCAGCGCCGAAGCCATCCGAGCTGGAATCGCCGAGGCCCAGAAGGTTGCCAGCGGCAGCGGAAGCGAGCAGGATATTGCTGAAGCTAAGATTGAGCTAGAGGTGAGTTTCGATCTGACTTTCGCCGTAAGGGTACTTCAGTCGTTGACTGCGATGACAGGTTCTCGAGACTCTCTCTGCCCATGTGAAATAAACGGTTTTACTGGTGTCTAACCTTATGTACATCACTTTTTTAAAATTATTAGCCCCGAACCCGTACAGTTGATACCAGTCGGCGGTGTCGTCACCCCTAACCCATATTTCTTCCGTGTGAACCAGTCTGCATCTTGCCGTGTTTATGTCCTTTTTTTTCATGTGTGCGTCGCGCTTGCCGCCGGGAAACATCTATGCCTTGGCAACCGATTCAAGTTGCTCTTGCCTTCCAGTACCACCATTACAGCCCCAGTCAGCAACAGCCCATGACCCTTCGTCTTTTCATCAGTCCACAGAGAGCACAAAATCCCCTTGTTTCTTCACCCAATACAATCTATATTTATGGTACTTTACAGAGGGTAACGGCATATTGCTTAACCGAAATATTCGACGTGATTGATGCCAGTCCGTCATTTTTGCGAAAATACCATCAGTCCCGAGAAAACTGTTCTTTCTGGGTTTGTCAGCGCTCGAATACAACAGCTAACTTCCATCGCAACCGGCGAGTTGCCGCAGAAAGACACGGTTCTCGATATGGACAGCGACGGGGATGATAGAAAGGTTGGATGGGGTCGCCGAGTTAATGCACGGTTCGCCACTCCAGCTTCTCGAAACATTTTGAACAATGACACCACCCCATTGTCACTTGAGAACACCTTTATTGGTCGGGCGTTGACAAAGGTTAATCACCTTGCGCCGATCGAGGTTTCATCCCGGGGGCAAAGTGTACACTCAAAACGAGACGTGTTGTCAGAAGAGCTGGTGTGAGAACTTTGACCTGGACTACTGGCTAAAAGTTTTATTGACGTTCGCTCCAGGATTTTCACAACATCAGCTGGTGATGGGATCTCCGAAGACGAGCCAGTCACGAAATTTGTTGGAGAGACGGATCCCACGCTGTTTCCTCAGGGATTGACACTGAATCAAGACAAGAAGCTTCACCTTGGTCAAGATAAAGCGACGCAATTGTGTCATTCATGTGGCGAGGCTCTCCCTTACGAACAACAATGTGGCAGATGTGGACATGATTTTTGCTATAAATGTGCCTCTGAACGATTGAAGAGAGATACACGCATCTCGGCAGACAAGTCGATACAATCTCAAGAAACAGAGGTACTGAATGAAAGCCCAGGTCCTGATAACAGAGACGCTTCCCTTCCGCTGGCTGTCAATACTGAGGTCAACCCACAAACACCAACCCGAGGTCCAGTCACAAGCAACCCATTCTTTTTGGCCGATCGATACTCCAAAGGGACGTCGTCGGCTCCTCACAAGGCGACGACACACACTCGTGGCAGTCGACCAAGACGACTCTCAGATTGTGTTCCTCGCCGGTTCATGGACAAAAGCACAAGCAATGTCGCCGCCGATAAGCCAAGTATTCATCGGGACCATGAGCCGGAGGATCAAGTACAGGAGATTGAGAGACATAGCCTTTGCTGCTCGGTCCAGATGAGTCCAATGAGTATGACCCGGAATCGACAGGACGGCTGTTCGAGCGACGCAATTCAACAAGGCAAATTTGGTAAGCTGTGTCGCCATGCTGAAGAGTTTCACGCGTCTCGGAATACTTTGGGGCATAACGGCATAGCCTCTGAGCATTGGCCTTGCAGCAGAGACTCGACAACGCAGACTTCATTTGCGACTGCTAGTGAAGAAACCCCTACGAGATTGCCACACAGATCTCGCCTACACAGTCTGGAGGATGATGAACAAATGTACGTCATTGAAAGTGGCTATAATTCCCACGATCTTGAACAGGATGATGTACCAAAGGAGGCTGAACCTGGCCAGTTGCGCAACCTGACGACCCTTGATCACTCCAGGTCCATCACACGCCAAGTCTCGATATCTTCAAGATCAAGCAGTGTTAGTGCAACGAAACTGCCATCTAATACAGGAGAGCATGGAAACCAAGAAAGTGCCCTCCGGCCACAACCACTGACGCTCAAACCGAGGAATCGAGATATTGCCGACAGCAGTGACTTTGGCAAGGCTCAGCCTGCCAGGGTCAGCAAGAATCCCAAAGGCGAGAGTGTGCTCGAGACCGATTCAGTGCCGGGTATTAGGCAAAACGAGGTGATTCCTGGGCACTTGGCAGATTCTTTGCCTGCAACAAGCGCTGAACCTGGCTTGCCCAGCTTGACGGGATATAGTCGGCACAGGCAGGATACATATCTTTGCCCCGTGCCACAGACTCCATTTTTAAAGCCCGAACCCTGGCCTACCCTCAGAAAAGTCGGAACTCCTCCGCGGGACGGCCAGCCTTCAACGCAGCCTCGGCCACCGTGGTCTCAGCAATCACTTCGTCGAGTCTCAAGCACTCTTGGATGTCTGCAAGGGTCGAGAGAGATGACGAAAAGTCCTCCATATCAAGAAGAAAGCCGTGCAGAAGTCGAAGACACCGCACAACACACACCATCCAGGTTTATACCCGGGGCAACTCCCGTATCAGATTGGCGACGGAATCTAATTAAGCCTCAAAACAAAACACCCAACTTCTCACCAAAGAATACTCTATGTGAGTCATGCAACCCAACAGACTCGAAAAGATCAGTTTCGCACGATGAGGTGTCTGAAAAATGCAGCCATAGGAGTGGCTCTTTGGTGAGAGGAAGAGACGGCGATTACAACTCCGAGGACCCGTTCACAGAGCCCAGATTAAGCATCCGCGCCATTGAGCATTCGCTAGCTTGGAAGAAAGTGCAAGAGGACTTTGAGCAAGAGGTTGCCAATGGCGAAGCAAAGGTGCCCAGCTCTGAAAGGAGAAGTCTGACTATTGCCTCAAACGAGCCAGCTCGCGAGAGGGCAACGTCTGAAAGCCCTCACTCGTGTCGCTGGAGAAACCGGTATCTGAAGTTGCGAGACGAGATACTGAAGAGTGAGGATATGCTGGCACTTTATGAGGGGAGCAGTGAGCGGAAAGGAGACGGAGCTCATCATCGGTACGAAGGGAGTGCTGCAGATGAGTTGGGAATCGAAGCACTGACCATTGTCGTCCACATGAGGCACCAGGATGATTTGGTGATCAACACAGACCTCATTGGGAGACAACACGGAGGGAAATGAAGAGAAGCGAAATAATGCGTTTACAAGGGCGACCATGGATATGAGAAACAATGCCAGCCGTGTTGACATTAGTGCATCAATTAGCTAGCCTTCTAAATACCGTTACATACAACAGAATTTGATATTTGCAGCCCACATGTTGCTCCATCAATGACCGCAAAGTCGTGCCATGGCCATGTGGATTTCGAGAAATAATATCGTCCATCTGTCATGGGTTTGTTCGAGCAGAACGGGGATGAGAACGAGTACAAGGTGCGTCTAGCCGACTAAGGATCGGACAAAGCCATGCGATGTCTGAAAGGACGACTTCCGACGATCAAGTAGAAGTACAGATCACATTCTCGTGTCCAAGAACAGATCCTTGTGCGGCAAGAGATCGATCACAACCGAGACATCTCATCACGTCTCATCGCATGATATCACCTCACCTCATCGCATCATGTCATATTACGTGACGTCATGCCAACTCAGACTCAATCCACCCAGCAGCGTAATCAGACAACTAATGCACACCCACATGCTGCGTGAAGACGACCTGGTCCCTCGGGATCCCGCCATGCAACAACGCCTTCCACTCGGGCGCCAGCTCCGCCTCAATGGCACGAACTTTTGACTTGGTCCCGCGTCGGCAACCCATCTGGAGCTGCGAACCAGGCATGATGAGGGGGAAGAAAGAAAGGAAGAGAATCCCGGGGTCTCTTCTGCTCGAAAATAAATGTCTACGAGGAAGGCGGGGGGCGCTGTCCACGGCAAGGGAGTGGCCCCTTTTTTCCCGGGGAGGTATCGTATCGGTGGGAAAGGTCGAGGTCGAGCGGAGATCCTTCTCGTTCCGCCTTCTTCCAGCTTCGTGAGCAACGTTGCGAAGCATGTCGGTCCTGCCTGGTCGGGATGTGCTGCGGAGTCGGACACACGCGCGGATTCGTATCTGGAATGAGTAGATCAGGAGATTCACGTGTCCAAGGTTTGCCTGCCTGTGTTGCGCCCTCAGGACTTGCAGACTCAGACATGGTAGGCGCCTCGTGTCAGTCACAGAACGTCCAGGGGGGGGGGGGGGGCGCAAGAGTCGCATTACTAGTATCATGAGGCTTCCGGGGAAGCACACGAGGCGAATAGGCTGGTTTGCGGGGAGGAGCCCGACTGCAGCTCTTCTTTGTCGAGTGATGAGCCGCTGGCACTGGTGCCGGGTGAAAGACGAGAACCGGCATCAACTGAATAGGTGGTCAGAAGTTGCATGGAAAGTTACTCCGGCGCGGTCCATGTAAGCCAATCTCGCTTGCATCGGGTCAAGGTTCGAAAAAGACTCCAGGAACGGGAATGATGGAACACGGTAGAATGGCGATTTGAATCCGTATAAAACCCCACGGTGGGACGTGCCACGCTCCATGGAAGGAATGAACCAGAGGCTCGACCCGAAGAGAAGTTTTTTTGCTCCAAATAAAGGCTGGGAAGTAGTACCTCGTTTTTTGACATTCCACATGTTCCTTTGTGCGGGAGATGGTTCGTCGCTCTACGAAGGCACGTTATCCCGCCCCAAACTCGCGAAAAGGAAAACAAAGGAAAAAACAACCCTCCCCCGTTTGTCCTTGGCAACTACCAAATGACTGGAACAGCTTCTACAATGGTAGTCAGCACGCCGCCCACTGAGGGAGAAAACCTGTCGTCCCAGCCAAGGCACGTCCACGACTTCCGTCCGGGCCCAAAGGTAATCTGCATCTCCCATCTCTTTCACTCACCGGACGTTGGTTGATGTGAACAGCGCTCAACGATGACCCAAAGTCCTTTTTGACGAGGGCTGCTCGCACATGCACGCGCTGACATGTACAACGCGGGTCACAAGAAATGACAGCCCAACCAACCAACTTGTTCTGGGCCCTCTCTCCGGACAAGACGGACGAGTTGAGTTCGTCATGGAGGTACTCCGTACTCGGTGCATGTACTTGGAGCACGCGTGTACAGCACAGCACAAAACAAGGCCAGTGAGCGAACCCCCAAAATATGATGCATCATATTCCTGCCCAGCCTTGTTCCCTTTGCCCCGTACGTCCTTCTCCCATTCGGAGACAAGTCTGGCCTGCCTTGCCGCTCTCGAACAAGCTGTACGGAGTAATCCGTAGACATTGTGCCCCCCTTGCACATTCGTTGGGTGCTTCAGTCGACAAGACACATCTTCGGCGGTCAAGACGGCGGTCAAGACGACGAGGAGCCGAGAAAGGGGTATCCACTCTAGCACACCTCTGCCCAACAAAGAAATTTTGCCTACCGAACTGTAAATTGTATTGTACTGTGCTGTACGGAGCGGAATCGGACTTGTGCTCCAGGATCCATGTACGGGGCTCCGAGTAGGACAGCATCCGTTCGTTGCCTGTTGCGGAACGGGACAGAACTGTGCGTTTCTTGCGCGTTTCTGACACGGCGGGAGGGTGTCTCTCCCCAAGGTCTTCTGTTGTATGTATTGATATCGGCTGGGGGTGGAGTTTTCGGTGGTTGGGCTCGAAATCGTCGTCAGTCTTGGTGTCTGGATGATGCCGATCAATCAATCAATAAAGCAATAAAGCAATAACGCAAGCAAGCAATGCGCATCATTCTTAGCGCGTGGGTCATTCTGTGCCGGCATGGGGCAGACGACAAGGTAGTCTGATAATAGCACGACGGCATATGATCATGCAACCTCGTCGTGTCGCATGTTGCATGTGTCCCCCGTAGTTTGGCCCGATCTTAGCGTCGTCGTCATGTGGCCGGATTTGTACTCCCAACCCCTATTGTCGATAAGGTGAATAAATACGGATGAGCGGATGAGCCCCACCACTTGCATGGCTTTGATCAATTAGCAAGCACGGAACTGAACTTGGAGAAGTACATACGGATCCGTAATGCAGAGCATTTCCTGTTATTACTCCGTATTACTAGTTCGCAATTCGTTTCCTGAACGGACATGTTTGCGACACGGTGCCATCTGCATGCCTCGTACCCGAGCGCTTGTCCTGACTAAACCCACAGAAGGGGAGGAAGAAAGGGCACGAGGGGACCGAAATCCCCTACCCTATGTGCAGATTCCATTCCCTACATCCTAAATTTGAAAAGTTCCAGACCTGCTTTCCCCACATCCACTTTGAACAAATTGCCGCCATATCGCTTGCTCTGCCCCTCGCCATCCTCATCTGCCCCCGACGTGATGACGAGTTGGGTCCCGGCAAATTGCACGCAGCTAATGTTCCGCGTTGGCAGCGAAATCTCGCCCGTGACTTGACCCTCAGGATTGATCCGAAGGACCCGGCTCTCACCATATATCGCCGTCCACATGTTTCCGTCGACGTCAATGCGAAACCCATCTGGCTCCCCCGAGGTTGGGTGCTGATAGAACAGGCGTTGGTTTGACACGGCCCCGGAGCTGGTATTGTAGTCTAGGGCGTAGATCTCGCGAGTCTTGGAGTGCGTATAGTACATGGTCTTGTTGTCGGGGGCCCATCCTATCGAGTTTGGGATTGTGAGACCCTGGACGACTTCTTCTCTGCTTCCTTTGCGGAAACGATAGAGAGAGCCTGTTGAGAAGCACGTGATAGCATCGGGCGCCTTGTTAGTGGTTGTCGGATATAATACATCATGATACTTACGGAGTAGATGGCGTGCTGAAACATTGGCCGACTTCCACTCACTTACTCACTCACTCACCCTCGGGCTGAAATTCTCCGTGTCCAAAGTCTGTCATGCTGCCCACCCAAAAGTGCCCGTGAGGATCGGCAGCTCCATCGTTGCTGCGCAGGCGTTCGTCATCTGGATCGTTGAAGCGTGCCAAGATCTCGTACGATGCCGTGTTTCGATCAAATGCCGCGAGTCCGTATTTGATACCAATCAGAATGCGCTGACGGGGGTCAACCCCCTCGATGTCAGCAGTCACAGTCGGGCAAACGTCGAGCTGCCAAGTTTGTACGGATGATTCGGTCCCTTCCAGCGGTACTGAATGCACTCTCTTTCGTTTGATGTCAACAAAGCGTACCGAGTTGGTTTCGTTTTCATAGAAGGGCCCTTCAGCCAAACCGCAACCTAGGTAGAGCCATGGTTTATCGACTGACCAACGCTGCATCTTGAACCAGCGCCCCCCCCCCTTGTTGTGTTAGACAGCGACTATGATTCCACGACGAAGGCAGTCTCTCGATGATGTTGGCTCATGCGAAGTCCGTGTTCAGAAGTAGTTGGAAGTGGATTGCTACCGGTGGGGTAGTCGGATGACGACGTCAGGAGTCAGGAGTCAGGACAGTCTTGACTCTTGCACAAGCATAATTGCCGCGACAATGAATGCCCTTCCACTTCTCAAGACGACCAAGACGACCGAAGGCGCCAAGGAGACACTTTCAGGTGAAGTGGGGTCCGGGAACGGCCAAAAACGTACAGAACTGAACCCAATTTGAGCCAAAACAAGCCCTTTTTCACGTGGATGGAAGAAGGCGGAAGCGAGTTGGTGCAGACACACCACAAATCACATCCAATGTACCGAGTTCCGGCGACGAGGATCGTTTCTCCGTCAATTGTCGCGCTGTGCATGCAGATTTGTGTAGCTCAGCTTTGTCCATGTACTCTCTCCGTGTCCTGCGCCTATTGGGGGCGCCTCTAGGACAGAGCATGCGTTGGCCTCGGTGTTGTCTAAAAGCACACCAAGTAGTCAGTAGTCCGAAGTAGTCCGTACGGAGCAATGATACGGAGTACAGTATTACCACCAACACATCGCTGTCAGGCATCAACAGCCCCCAACAGCCCCAACAGCCCCCCCAACACCCGCGGGTTGGGTGGGGAGAAAAACCGGGTCAAGTCGATCCTCCAGCTTGCCGTAGGGAGGACTAATACATACATGTGTGGGTTGTCCTTCTTTCCCAACTTGGTTACAAACATGGGCAGAGGCCCAGAGGGGGCAGAGGAGGGCCAGGGTTTGACAACTTGGGCCTCGAGCCAAAGCAAGAATTCCTTCATACCAACGAGGTAAGACTACGCGGACTGTTCCGGACTGTTCGGGATTCCACGTAGATTCGAAAAGTCCACAGGCGGGGGGCCCTGCATGAACCGACCGGATGTACTCCGTATTACACCATGTTATCTACTCCGTACTCCGTGGCTGCAGGTGCTATGCAAGCCATAGATAGTCCGTACTCCGTAGACATTGATGATTGATGCTTTTATATTAACCACCCAACGATATCCCATACTTGTTGGCCACGCTGGCAAACACCGCGGACGCTAGGAAGTTATTTCCCCTCACCGTCATGGTGTTTCCATGCATGGCAAATCATACCTAATACCTGCATGCCAGTCAGTCATCGGAGCCAGGACAAAGCAAGGGCTTACCTGCCCTCGTCCTTGCCCTTGCCTTTCCCCTTGCCCATGCCAGCAGCCAAGCAGCCACTTTTCTGCTTGCTTTGTGCTTTGTCGCCAACCCGCCAACCCGCCCGCATGTGGACGGTGTTTGTCGCCACTGACTACACAGCTTGGAGGCGGCGCACCATATTATCGTGTCACGGAAGCATTTAGGCAGGTTTGAGGGGATGATGTGCCATTTACCCCTGAGAGTCTCTTGGTGATGCCTTGGATAAACGTGCTGCGTATCAAGTCCCCGGGGACGAGTGAATCATCCTTTTGTCTCACATTCAAATGGCATTTCGTCAACTAAATCTCCCGGGCCATGTGACGTCTTGAATACAGGTATCCGTCACCCGAAGCAGATCCTACCATATCCGTTGAAATTCTACCAACGGCGGCAACGCTTGCAGGCAAGGCAGGACGGCGGGCTCTTATGTACGGCCCTCGTCACAAATTTGACCGATTTAATTTCGCGTCTCATTTCGCTGCCATCCTCGTCAACCAGTTGACATGCAGATCATCCTCCACAATACGCAGGGACCCGCGCGACTGTCCCTATGAATGATGGCCCAGGTGAATTATGTCGCAGTAATGATACGAAGCACTCCGTACTGGGATGCATGCAACAACCGCTTCCAACGGGTCGGCGGAGCCAAGTCGTGAATCTGTTTTCGTCACTATCTTCGTCCCATATGGGGCCAGAGAATGCTGGCGCCTGTGCTGGGGAGAGAACGCCACAATATTAAAATGAACCAAGGGTGGAATTCCCCAACATCCGGAGGCTGAGGTAATACGAATCCCCGAAGTCAAACATTGAATGTAAAGTCGCTCTGTCTTGTAAGCTTGGTGCGACAGCGGATGGGGGCTTTCTCTTTTGCCCATTTTTTCGTGTGATGAGCCGTTGATATTGCTCCCTCCACTTTTGAGGATGGTGCAAGACACATCAGGCCACCGTTATTAACGTGACTGTCTGCACATGAGTGTGATTCAATCGTCCGTCATTTCTCAGCTGTTTCTTCGATAAGTGCCCCGTCGATGACCAATCTTACCATTCTGCTGGATCCGGTAGCTGCCTCGCATGTACATGTACAGTGACAGGGTGGTCGCCATGGGTCTTTGCAACCATAGCGGCTTAGAACAGGGGTGCTGCAGTCGGCCACAGGTTCTAGTACATAAACCATCAAGCATGTTTCAGACACCTTGCCCGGAAGCGGCCTAAGATGGGGCCGTTATTCAACACGATACTCCGTACTGGCCGAGATCTGCACATTCGATCAACCATTCCTGGGTAATGACATCTGTGGTAAATATGTATCGCGCATAGCTCAAGTCTGGTGCTTCTTGTGCGCTGCATAACATGAGTAGCATTCTTGTTCAGAATACTCACACATGAGGATTAAACTTATTTTTGCTACCCTCCTGATGATGCCCCCATCTCTTGTTCATTTGTAGCACGGAATCGATTAGCAGTTTTGACGGGGCGGCCTCGTCCCTTTTGCATCGCTACGATCCGTTTGCGTTGATGCTCGGTCGGCTGTCGATGCCCCAGGCAAGTTAGTCTTCAGCAGGCTTCGGCGAGATTTTGAACAATAGAGACGACGGATAATATGTCGTCAGCACTTCCAGGGAGATGAAGCCGAAGGCGAATCAGACAGAGTCCCGGGTGCCCAATGAAATGAACAGTGCCTTGTACGGAGTATAAACCGCCTCCATCATTCGAGACTGAGCAGCAGACATAAAGAGAGCAGAAACGAAGATAGAAGACCATTGGCAAGAAGGTCTGGGAGGATTTGGTCTTGTGGCGAGCCGAGGAAGGCACAACCCTGGGATTGCCACTTGCAGCCTCAACTGGACGAAGTGATTTCTCGGCCCCCTCCCCCCCCCACCTGCTGCCTCCAGGTTCGCTCGCACAGGCTCTCAACGCCCAAGTGCACGACAACAACTCCTACAAACCAACTTGTCATGTCCATCTCAAGCAAGATACAGTCATCCGCCATGTCGTACGTACAGTCATCCGCTGAGCCGGCCATCAGCTAGGGTTTCCCGACTTGACATTTGTCACGACGCAGGAGCCCGAATCAGATTTCGTTCACGTCAGCTACAAGGTGGTTTAGCCGACTTACCGATAGGCCAATTTGGCAGCAAGCGCATACATAAATGCCAACTTTGCGGTTGTTGTCACATTTACTAGTTAGTAAAAGTTAGGTTGTGAGTTGGCTAGCGTTTCCATGCACTGACTGTGTGTACTGTCAGCCCCGGTGACGCTGGCAGTCCTTGCTGGGTGATGCAAATGGCGCACACCCGCTTGGACACCAGGACAAGGGTGCAAAGAAGCATGCAGTGATGCACCCACTCTTTCCCCACGGTCTGTCTCTGAAGCAGGACATCATCCATCCAAAGAGGGGATTCTGAGTGGTCATGTTGTACATGTTGGCAAGCCTTCTTCAACAACATGATGCGCCACGACTTGACGACTCGCATGGTTTCGTAGCCCCTCTACCGAGGCTCATATCTGGAACCAGAGAAGACGACTTCAGTTGGAGCTGAGATGCAATCCGAACCATCAAAAGGGCGCGTAAAGAGGACTAGGATACTCCATACGGAAGACGTAGCCCTAGTCGTGAGTGACGAGGATTGCTGACGAAGCTATACCCATCCTTTGAGAAGCACGGCACAGGAAAGTGAAAACGCCTCTGGCAGCACCCTGGCTAAGATTGTGCTTGGCTTCGTCACATCCCCATCGGCTGCAGCAAGGGATAACAGCCGGGACGTCGATCACGGCTTGTCAACAAACAACCTCGACCGCCTTCGTGTCCCTCGTGTCTTTCTCCATCCGGCCCCATGGCCCGTTCTTCTGCAAGGCATTGCTTTTTTAGTCCACCTGTCTCTTCCGAGCAGGTGGCGTCGTCTCTGAGCTTTGTACGGAGTAGCTTAGCAGGCTAGCCCCAATTGAGAACGGAAACTGACGAGTCGGCCCACTCAAGCTCTTGGGGAGCTGGCTACGGAGTACAGATGCTAGCTAATAATAACGCTAGCTAATGCCACGGACCGGTGGATAGGAGACCCCACCGCGGTCGACAAATTGACAGATTAATTGAGCACGACCCCTTTGGAACCATCTTCGCGCTTGTGCGATTTGGGCATTTGGGCGTATCACACGTCTGCTCATGCTGCCTGCTGGGGCTTGGTTGGAAGGTTTCTGAGCCTGATCATCTCGGTTTCAATGATGGAGCCTTTCGACTTGGCCGCTTTTCTCAAGCTATGTATGGTATGTTGCCCGTCCGTCTCAGGCACCCGTCCGCGCTGACCGCTCCCATTATCTATCGAGTCCTGGCTGCCACGCTGCTACGGGTATAGCCCATGTCATCTCGTCATGTTCGTCTTCAGCCCAATGGCCCGTGTGGGCGTCCCGGGAAAGAATCCGTCTGCGCCACTGACACCTTCTACAGAGACATACTCCGTACAGCATCGCTCTGTACGGAGTAGACTAGATGTATGCCTGAGTATGTACATCCCCGGCCATCATGACACGGTTGAGGCGTGGCGTTGATGGGTTGTGAACTACGGTGTGTCTGTCTTTCGACCACTCAGGCAGGTCATGTGGATATCCTCCCTCACCCTCAAGCTTTTCATAGACTCTCCGCATGCCAATGGAAATAGAGAAAAGTCCTTTCTTCAGATCCTTCAAGCAAGAGAGATGTTGGTTGGTCTGACACTCTCTCACCAAGATCGTAATCTCACCCACACACACAAATGTCGGCGAAGCTCCCGTCTATATATGTACCGAGTAAGAGTTCTAGAGAGCCGCGAGGTCTTCTGCACATGTCTTGCGACAAGGGAACAGAAGGAAATTTCGCACCCAGTCTAGCCTGGGCCTCCTCACAATATTAACCACCCAGCACCCAACCAACCATTCGAGCCCTTGTCGCTACTGGGGTGGCCATAGCACCAACGAGCCTGGCAATGAATTCACCCCTGTTCATGCTAGCTACATTGAGAGAGGGAAAGAAAGTGAAAAAAAGAGAAGTCTTGTTCTGGGACAATGTTGCGGTTCCGTACCGCGTACGGCTTGCATGTCCGATGTCCTGATTGGCATCCATGACAATGACAAACTCCGGCTGGCCACGGCCAATGTCAATTCGTTGACAACTTCTTCACTCTTCTTACCTATATCCCCCCCCTTTTCCATCCAACACACACACTTCCTCACGCATACTTTTACGGCTTTTCTACTCTTCCTTCTTTTCTTGCAGGACAATTGCGGCTGGCTTGGAATATTAGTTAGGGGCGCCGGGCGAATCGACATTGTGTGATTTGCCGGGATCCAACCATTTACACCCTCACACATCCCATTGCGCCGTGGCTGATGCTATTGGTAATATTTTAACCTGATCAGGGGTAGCTATCCGAACAGAGGTTGGTGATTGACATTTCTTTATTGAAACTCACCCCAACCCATTTTTCTCCACATACTGCCCGTGGACTTCCCTGACGTCTTCAGAGTAAAGCACCATTTATCGCCTTTTCCGTGATATGCGAAATCGACCTATTTTGTACACGCAGCCTGACTATACTGCCGACAGCGCTGCGTGAGGATTGCGATCGGAAACATAGCAGTTGCCTATATAGCACCGATTGGCGCCCAAAGTTCCATCTCCTGGTGGTCGCGGGCTCACGTTGCCAACAACGGATACTCTCGAACATCAAATCGAAATAGTCTCGAGCGACATATTCAAAAAGCTATGAGCCTCGAGGAAACGCGATAGAGTTTAGTGCTGGCGCGGGACGGGAAAAATTGGCTTCCTTACCTTCCACCAGCTGCCCAACCTTGACTAGGTAGCCTTGAGACGACTCCTTGATTTCAGGTGGATGGCTACGAACCAAGATCGCACACTACTCCGAGCTTCACCTGCCCCTGTATTTCGCACCAATAGCATTAGGACTGTTGGGTTTGTGTTTCCCAGCTGGTCCTAATCCCCCCCTCCACCATCCTGGCGCTTTCAACTGCGCAACTGCCTCAGCGGGCACCATCAGCTCAAGATAGCCCTGGCTACGCCATTAGCGACTCAAGTACCGGAACCACACCGAATTCTCCTCAAACGCCGTCTACCCCATCTTGGAGAGAGAGAGGGTTGCCGAAAAGTCAGCCTTTCCTGGGCTTTTCGCCGGCGACAGCGCCAGAGAAGAAAGGAAGTCAATGTGCTGGTCCTCAGGACCAAAACCGGTTAGGGGAACGGGTCTCGATGTCACAGAGAGAACCTGCGTCTCGGCCTGCATCTCGTCGATCTTCGGCCTCTCCAGATAGATCAGCAAAGTCAGAAGCTCGCCATTCGGGGCCATTTATCGGTAGCAATGCCGCAGTTGCAGAGATAAACTCACAAACAAGAGATGGTATTGGCGTCGGCCAACACAATCCCTCCAACAAATCTATAGACATGCTGCACATTCTGAATCCACCTGAAACACGGCGAAAAGAATTTCAAGGAGCAGGCGAATCGACTTCACGGCTTGTTTATCCTTCTAATGCTTACCATTCTTCTATCCAAGGTGCTTCGCGACAGCCCGTACTGGGCCATTCGGCTTCTGCATCGTATCCGGGTACACCGAACTCTGGCCAACCTTTGTTCGGGCCAGAGCGCCAGTCACCAATTCTAACTTGTCCATTTTCAGGAGCCCACGAAGCAAGGAAGCTTCTCAGTCACGAGGTGTCTCGCCCGACTGGCATTGGACATGGCAGTGGCCCATCGCGCGACTTTGACTCACGATCTCAAGGATTTGTAGCCTCATCAACGCCAGCCAAACGTCCGCGTGAGCCCGATACTGCGGAAAAGCCCAGACAACTCCCCAGTCTTCACCAAGCTCAAGGAGTTGCCCTGCCCGCCGGATCGCAGACATCGACACCATCCCCCAGATCTCTCTCACAAACCGGTAATAGAGTTGCAGAAGCTTCATATGGATCACACCTAGTGTCATCTCGTGACGTTGCTGTCAGTCGCCTCAATGTTCATTCCCAATTTCAAGCGGGGCCGTCGTCCACGCCTCTTCCATCAGGAACTCGCCCTTCAGAAGGTTCGTCTACGTGGACGGAGGTGACGAGAAGGTCCGTCATAGGAGTTACGGGGAGTATGGAAGGGCAACAGGCATTCATGACCCTCCCGGGCAGTGATACTCCGATACCGGTTCAGGTTGACTACTCACAAGCATCCCGGAAGGCAGATGAAAAGCGTCAGCGGAATGCCAAGGCGTCAACGAGACATCGTCGGAAGAAGAAGACAATACAAGAGGAGAATGTCAGACAGCTGCAGGATCTGAAGGACGAAAGGCAGCAGATAGCCGATGAGCTGGAGCATATGAGGTACCAGCGTGACTTCTATCGCGACGAGAGGAACCGGCTGAGAGATATCGTAGCACACACCCCTGGCATTCACCAACATGCAACAGGGCCGCCGAGTCCTACTCCGACACGAAGTACTGGCTCGCATTCAGACCACAGTCCCGCCACGCAGCAACTCGCAACAACGCCGGCTCAAGGTTATGGAGGTGATATCCCGGCAATAGACCGACCGCTTCAACGATCTAAAATTGAGGAACAACCCGAATATACCGGCCCTCTGTTTATTCCAAGTTTGCCCCCTAAGACGTTGAATTCGCCCCATGGCCAGCCTTACAGTACAGTCCCACGGCGGCCGCCTTCGGCAGCATCCTCTGGAACAGGGGAGAGACTGCCACCTCTTAGAGCCATAGAGGGACCGCCGCCCGCCGCTCAACACATGGGATCAGGACAAGCCCATGGACATGATCCTCGAACCGGGCAATGGCGTCCCGTGCCCCCACTGCAAGTTGAAACAGGTTGGGCGACTACGTCGAGGAAATTGGGAGACAATCAAAATCAAACCCATCCTTGGTGAATTCGTTCAGGCATCAAAAAGAACTCTTGGATGTATTGAATGAAGAAGCGAAGGCAAAGGTGCCGAGATTAAAAAATCTCGGAGCATGGGGGAAATTTCCAGAGTCAGCACCAAATACCTTGGACCTGAGTGCGAGAAGTGGATGCCTCTGATTCGAGGATTTTGCGGTATTCCGAATGGTCTGTTCCCGAATCAATTTGGTCAAGAAGGGCGGTGCATAATGATCACCAGACAACCAACTCATCTGGCATCTTGATGAACACCACCTACATCTACGACGTGCCTCATTCAACTCATCGAAGCGCTGGCGGCATTTGCGTCGCTAAAGATTCTCAAGAATCAGGGACAAAATAGCTCATCCGCGAGGGGCCAAATCGGCGATACTCCCACAAGGTCAAGCACGCCAAGTCGACTTCATGTCGCGAGTTCGACATCTGAGAGCTCAAGGCGTGCAGCATCGGGCTGACCTACGTGGTGCGATTGCAAAGGAAGTTGTGTGTGCCACTTCATGGTCTCATAAGAAGACTTGTGCCATTTGAACAGCGAAGACGAATGTCTTGCGTTAATTTCATTCTGCTTTGTTTCCAGTCAAAAGCTCAGAATTTGCTTGAACAGCCCTTCCCATGATTTTCTTTACTATATTCTTACACAATACCCGTCGTAGAAGCGACCATACGAAACCACATGTATAAAAGATACCCAAGCAAAATTACAGAATAACAGGCACATTGTTGGCAAGAGAAGGTTGAGAAGCTGCAGGGCTTGTGGTGTTTCAAGGCGTTGCTGTGTTTTCATTCGCTTTTCCCCGCCTTTGCTTTTCCATGTTCCTGGTTATCTTCGGTTACTTGCCCAATTTATTTTAATTTACCCAATTTTACCCCTTGGGAGCGATTCCTGCTCGTCTGTTGCATGGTTACATGGGGGGGGATTACATGGTCAGCCGTTGCTTGACACCCAACACAGAATGGAAAACAGTTTAATGCTTTACTTTAATAGAGTTGTAGACGGACTGGAGATGAGCAATACACTCAAAAGATATAATGCCACATGGCTTACAAAGTTGGCCAGGAGCGGCGAAGATTAGATGGGCGCAAATTAGCGCAACGCTCCGAGTTGTTCCCCAGGAAGGTTTAAACATGTGAAAAGCTCTACTCTATTTGTTTGTCAAATTGACATGCACGGCTTTGATGCTGTAGTAACCTCGCAAAAGCTTCCCAAGCTCCCTGCCTATTCCACTCTCCTTGACGCCGCCAAAGGGAGCCCTCACATCGGAGTCGTTGCTACTGTTGACCCAGACCATCCCCGCCTCGAGCTCCCTTGCTACTCGATGAGCTCTAGCCAGGTTGTTTGTTGGTAAAGACGGCGCTAGCAAGCCCGTAGCGAGACGCGTTGGCGGTTTCGATTGCCTCGGCTTCTCCCTCGATCTCTTTGGCTTTGGCTTTGGCTGACCTGGGGGTCCTGATAGGTAGCTGTCTGTCTGGAACGGGTCGCCCAGGTTTTGCCATTCGGAGCCGCGAGCTGGACCTCGAAGCTGGCGTGGCCCATGAATTGCAGCTATCTACGGACTACCGAGTTGATCTATCTGGCAGTTTGGAGTTGATCCATTGGCCACATCCACTCCAGCTGTCGGGTATCCGCAGCCCCGCAGTGCCCCCACTTTCGCAGTCTGGTGCTCGACCAGACTTCTTCGATGGAATTGGACCGGACCAGACATTCGCAGACCAGACAAAAAGACGGACAGACCACACATCTGGCCGTGTGCGTGCGCGTTGCCCCTGGTCGGCCTTGCCCAACGTCAGCCCCCTTATGCTAGCTCACCATCCGTCTTCTTTGCGGCTCTTTTCCGACTATATTCTACGTAAACCCAGTCGCCGTCTTCTCAATCCCCTCGACAATCCATCGCCAACTTGTGCATCAGTGTCGCCTCAAGGAACCTCAAGGAACAGACCACACTTCACTGCCCGTCATGGCTCCTCCGTTTCCCCGCGCGCAGATCGAGGTCGACTACCCCATCTACGCTGTCGATTTCGACCCTCAAGATGCGAACAGGTTGGTCATTGGAGGCGGAGGTGGCGCTGGGAGGTCTGGTGTTGGGAACAAGATTGTGAGTTGATGCCTCTCAAGTTTGCTACAACGTCGTTCACGCAACAAATCTACCACACCTGGAGCTTGACAAAGATCGCGCGGCTGACCCATGCATGGCCCATGGCCCATGGCCCTGCCTCTGTCAGACTGTTCTAGATACATCGCGCCAAGACGAAATTCGAATCGCCGGTGAAGTTGACCTTTCTCGCGACGAAGACACCGTCATGTCACTTGCCGTCGGCTCGCACAGGGGTAAAACAGCACATGTCTTCGCCGGTGTCAATTCGTCTGCCGTCGACATCGCCAAGGGCAAGAACCAGCACCTACGCATTTTCTCTGCCGAGCCCTGCCGAGCAAGACCGCTTAGCTCATCGACGGGCACCACCCCGACGAAGCCCAGAGCTTTCCCCGAGTGCAGAATCTCCGAGACGTCACGTACGGCGCTTTTCGCCAACCCAGACGATAGCATGTACCAACGGTTGCTGCGCGTCTCCGGGCCCATGGGCGCAGCTGCGTCTGCCCTGGGAAATGAACCGCAAGTAGCTGTTTTTGAGGCGACGGCGCCGAATCCCAAGATACGCGGGGTGCTCGGGTTGACCAAAGAGGCCGAGGCGCTGGATATCATTCAGACGGGCGCCAACGAGTTTCAGCTGGCGTATTGTCACAGATATGAGCTGTACACGGTCCAGATCGGCAGCAAGGTCAACAGCGAACCAAAGCTGGTGTTTGCAATGCCGGACGATCATGGAGAAAGGCCGCACTTCCGGTCGATTCGATACTTGACGCCCGAGTTCATCCTCGCGGTGGCCAATTTGCCCAAGAAGAACACGGGAGCACTTATCCAGGGACTCCGACTGCCTTCCTCGGACAATGAAAAGGCCAGACTAGCTGTGACGGCGCGGATACCTGGCAAATTCTCAGCCACGGCCCTGGCAGTCGCCAACCTGTCCCTGCCCACTACGCCAGCCGATCCGGTGGGCAATGCGCAGTTTGTGGTAGCCGTTGCCGGCAATGATTCTTCGATATCGCTGTACACCCTGGAACATGAAGTCTCGTCTGCACTCCGTCTCCTCACGAAGCTGCATCCGTTCTTCACGCTCAGAAACGTCCACGGCCAGGAGCAGATTTCGGGACTTGCCCTGTCGACGTTCGTCACGCCCAAGACACACATCCGTACGCAGTACATCAAACTCGCAAGCATCTCCCTTCAAAAGAGCGTGGTAGTCCACAACATTCCCCTCGAGAAGTTCACCGACACCCCGCGCCGCCCTCGCAGCAGGAACGGGCCACCCCGGCCGGCCCGTTATATCGTTGCCATGCGCTCCCGCGGCCCATCCGCACGACCGCTCATCGTGAGCCTTGCCGTCATTGTGCTCATTCTCGCCATAGTTGGCCAGTCTGTCGGGGAGATGTACGGCGTCGGCGAGCCCATCGTCTTTGCGCAGCGCTTTCTCCCCTCTTGGCATGGATCTCTGCGCAACCCCGGCTTCCAACCGGCACATGTGTTCGAAAACGCACTAGCTAATAGCCTCGCGGGAGACAAGGTGCTCGGCGCAGGGGAGAAACTGGTACTGCTCGAACCCGCCCCCGTGCAAGACGGCGGCGACAAGACGCGGCGGAAACTCCAGGTCGAGGTGCACGATGCCGACTCCCACGGCCCGGCCAGGACGTGGGATCAACTCGGGGCAGACGAACAGCACGCGTGGAAGGAGAGGCTTCGCGATGCCGGGGCGTGGACGCGGAGCATGGGGGAAAACGTCTTCAAGGGTGTCGTGTTTGGACAATTGGCAGCCATGGTTGGACGTGCTGCGGCGGGCTAGCCATGTACATACACTGTACGGAGTAGGTGCGGTGATGGTGCGCGTGCGCACATGCTTGCGGATCCCACCACTACGGAGTAGTCCGTACATACTGGTCCATGTTGATTTTGCCGCGTCCTTGCAGAGCTGCAAGTTGGTTTCGGTTCATGTATGTACTTTGGTTGCAGGGGAATCTGATTAGTGGGATAGCGGGAGAACAGTACTCCGTACGGAGTATGATTGACCAGACCAGACGAATGAGATGGATGAAGCCATGACAAGTCGTGGGCATTTGCAGCGAATCTGCTTCCTCAATCCATTGCGATGCACTTTACTTTCTTCCCTTATTCAAACATACGGATTCACTGCAGAGCAAGCGCGTATCCAGATCCATCACGGCCTGCCGACTCTTAGCGCAAGCCTAGTCCGTACACCTCTTTTTTTTCCACTTTGGCATTGGCGGGGACAGGAACCAGCTAAGCCAGTGCCGACTGGTTCATCGGGCGAAAGGGGGGCTTGGGATGTTCTCATGGATCCACCCGCCCCCCCCTTGCTCGTCTTTTTCTTACTCCTCCTGCCACCCACCCGCCTGACAGCAACTCAACATCGGGGACTTTGGAGCCCAAGACATGTCGCGGACTTTATTGGGTGCCGTGATTGTGATTGGTAGAAATGGCAACTTCATGTACATAGTGCCGGGCTCGGTTGCGCAGCCACGGCGCCCGTTTTGGCAAGCTCAAGCGTGCTTGGTCCAACTCCAACTCACTTAAAATAATAAGCGTGCCTGGTCTCTGCCCTGTCTGGAGTTGCATCACCGTCGGCGACGTCTGTAGTCTGGGAATGGCGCCCGGGGTTCTTTCTGGTCGGGACTCGAACATTGATTGACATGCAAGGAGCTGGCAGCGAAAATAAACATAAAAATAAGCCGCCGGAGCTCTATTGACAAACCCACCTGAGAACCTGAGAGAGAGGGAGCATATTCCAGCGTAGATAATAGTGGGTGGACTGGAATGGGCACGTCTTTTCTTTTCTTGCCTTCCTCCTGTCAATTGCCACCTCGAGCAGCCCTGAACCGTCCTCCTTATGCGGCTGCCTTGTCGGGGAATCCAGATATCCTACATAAGTTTGTCACCAACATGGCTTCATATCCCCCTGCAATCGCTCGATTGGATTGGGGATTTTTTTTTGGGGGGGGGGGGCCTTTCACCAAACCATGTATTATGATTGGTCTAAATCACGACCATGCCCCACTGTATTTGATGCACTTCGCTGGACTCCAAACACCCGCCTGTCTTTGGTTTGAAAACCAGTCAAGAAGATAGTGAGCGTCTCGCCTTGATGGCAAGCTGTTTGTATGTTGTGCCCTCATGGAGCGACGAGCCCATTTTGGTGCCCTGATAGGGACGCAGGCATGGGCGCACCGCTATCGTGCCTCGGTCGTTGCGTGTAGAGACAAGACTTACTTCATTACTTTTTCTCGGTCAAAATCAACAATAGTCCCCCTCAAGTCGCAAGGTCTGAAGTTTGTGAGTTGAGATATAGGCAGGGGAAGCAAGCCATTGCCTCGAACGGCAGAGAGTGGAGCATCCCCCCCCCCCCTTCTCCCGCGTGCGTCACGACATGGATGGAGGCATTCTGGCATTGTAGTATTGTCGGAGGAAAATGATCAAAGGCAGGCAGAGAGCGAACTGTTCATCATGAACGAGCTAGCTCCCGTTAAGCCAACGAGGTGAATGTGTACGATGACTCTGATTCAGCATGAATGACGACGGCCCGGGTTGATCCACTGACAGTTGAGCCAAGGATGAGTAAGGGTGGGGCAAACTCAGTTAAGACGCATGGGAAGTTGCTATGAGTACTCCGTGGCAGGCTTGCCAATTGAGGCTGTCACCTCCCGTTGCACGAGTGCCGCCACGGTGCATGGGCAGGCCCACAGTTATTTAGTTCTTCAGTGCTGGTGACATTTCAATGTTGGCTTTGGAGCGGCTGCTGTCTTCCTGTGGTATCGAACCCTTATGAACGCCAGTACTCCGTCATCTGCGCCTACCCGAGCTGCAGCTGGGAAGGTCAAGGTCAGTTAGAAGTTAGATCGACCCTCTTCTGCAGTAAAAGTCTTCGCGAGATGCGACACTGTGCAGCAGGATGACCTGTGTGTGATGCGATCCCGAAGCGAGAATATTGCTCCAGTATGTGTTGCTCCGTGTGCCGGTTGAACCTTTGATGCTTCCTCAGCTGGTGTTCCTCTGAGGAAGCCATAAATTCACAAGGGCCCTCTCTCATTAGAGTTAAGGATAGCTTTGGGAGCACTTTTGAACATTGCCATCTTTCTCGAGTGGCAGTGAGAAAGGCTAGGCTGGCATGTACTGCACTGGCTGGGGTTGTGGCATCCATGTGCGTGTGTAGCGCGCTAGACATGGGTAATCCTAGATCGGCGCCGGCAAGGGGACCACGAAACAGGTAGCCCAATTATTTGCGTTCGGTATGGCAACGTGGGAGGTGTGGAATTCCTTTCCGTCTGTGGGTGCAAATGCGGCACTGGGCTGCCAGCCATGTACGCCGTTGTCCGTGTTGAAAGCCGCGTTACTCCGCACAAGTGTGAAAATGCCATTTGAACATGTCGGCCTGACCGACGGCCTGAGAGCGAATGCAAGACGTGCTATAGGTCAGGAGCGGCGGAAAGGCGTGTGTGCACGGCACAAGTCGGAGACGGCTGAATGCTTATGAGATGAGGTTGACAGGATGTGCGAAGGAAGCAAGGAGGATGCCTGGCTGCCCCTTTCTGCCCAGTTGAGCTCAGCGCTGACTGCTGTCTTGGCATTTTGGGGAAGGAGCAGTGGGTGGAGGTGGTGGTGGTGGTGGGTGGTGCCAAAAGTCAGAGCATACAGTGGGGTGTACATACTCCGTACATACAACATACAGTGAGTGACAGTGTACATACATGTTAGTTAGTATAAACACCACCAGGGGAGTTCCTCAATCGACACCAGGCAAACATAGAGACGGCGACGCCCCTTTCTTCCACGTTTCGAAAGTTGTTTCTATTGTATTCGTGGAGTCGTGTAGGGTCATCATCTACAAGGGTCAACGTACATCATACAATACTCCGTACTCCGTACTCCGTAGAGCCCGTACATCGTACATACGCTTCGGTTTGTTTTGGGAGAAAGTGTCCAAGGAAGCTGGTCGGGAGATGCTGAAATGGGACTTGTTTACTGCTCGCATGCAGTGAGCATCAGTCGAAAAGCCGTTACCTCGAGCCTGGTTGGTAATTAATTTGCTTGATGAACGGGCTGGGAGCCGCGAGGCATCGTGGAGATTCCTGACGGGATGGATTGGGGCTGGAAGACTCAAGCCCTGTCACTGCTGTCAGACGCCAGGTTCGTAGCGTCGTCACTCTGGCAATCTGGACTGCTGATCCACCTACCTCTGACCCCTACATGTATGTACTCATCAAGACGCGGACATCCCGGCCGGCTTTCCAGGGTGTTCAAGGGTGTCCAAGGGTGTCCAAGGGTGTCCACTTCGCCGCCCCAGCACACAGGCAGCATGGCATCCATTTCTCCCAGCAGCTCTACTTGATCCTACTTGATGGCCACGACAAGATTCAATGAGCATGGCCGGGAAGTCATTTGCCAGAGCACTTGCTTGGAGCGACATGGAAGAATTGTAGATTCTGAGCGGCGGTCGACGATGCAAATACCCAGGTACTTCGCACAGTGCGGTCCTGGGCATTATAAGACTGCGGTGGGGCTGGCCAGGAAATTGCATTTCGTCCGCAATTTTTCCTTTCCTATCTGCACAATCGCCTTCAACACGATCCTCGGATCTGTCTCCCCTTGTTGAAGAACGCTCAATTACGCGCAGGGTGCTCATAATAACCAGATGTCGAGCGGCATTTCGATCCACAGAATGTTGATCCGTACTTGTAGTCTGTAATCCGTACGGCCAAAGGGACTGCGGGCAGCCGGGGAGAACGATTCGCAGAGTGATGATGAATTATCTGCGCCATAACGGACTATATAGCCTGTAATCCGTACTACCGGACCAATTGACCGAAATGATTTCTGTGCACTCAGAACAGCTAAACATAAAAAGATTCCGAGACAACGACTTTCCCGCCCGAGAGGTGCGAGGACTCGACGAGCCGTCTTATTATTATGCATGAGCCCTCCGCGTAGTCCGTACTTGCTTCAGTCCGTGAGGACAGCATGTTGTTCTCTACTATCCCGTGATGGTCTTCATACCAGACGGGGCCCCTCCTTATGTTCCCCAACAGCATCTTCATCTTCTCATGACTGCCAGTTACATGTACAGTGACAGGTGTAGGAGATTCGCGTGCTCTGAGCCGGCCACCTGGAATTTGAGCCCGCAGCCCGGGCTGGTGGTGGTGGTGGGCGTTTCAGCCAACCAGCCGCCTTGACAGCAGAAAGGACCGTACCTGGCCATGGTGCACATGGACAATGCTATGTGTGTACGGAGTACGTATGTAGTACGTACTATGTGCATATTTGCAGTTGGAGGTGGGAGGCTGTTACTATACTCACCCCCTCTTTTCTTACAACTTTGACGTACTCCGTACATGCATGAGTCTTGACTGCTGATGCGAGAGGGAACTCACTACGGGGTACCGTCTACGGATTACAGGAAAGCTCCAGGCCTATAAGCCCTCCAGCCCTCCAGACCAGCACTCGCTCGGACGCGTGAATGTGTCAATCTGGTGGCAGTCGGCGGCAACTGTGAATGTGACCTGAGGTCAA
This sequence comes from Epichloe aotearoae, assembly GCA_000729855.1. NCBI lineage: Eukaryota > Fungi > Ascomycota > Sordariomycetes > Hypocreales > Clavicipitaceae > Epichloe > Epichloe aotearoae. The sequence continues at coordinate 78,427 of JFGX01000036.1, forward strand.
CTCCAAGTCTGGTGGCTCACGCAAGGGTGTGTCTGGTGTGCCTGCAACAGCCGACTGCCCTGTCTGCTGCCATGGTCCTCCTGGTCCTGGTCCTGGGGTTCATGTCTTGGCCAACCCGCCTGCCCTCCACTCCACCTCTTTTGCCTGCCTAGTTCTGCTGTCTCTCGCCTTGCTTGTCTTGTCTCGCCTGTCTCGTCGTCAGGCTGCTGCCGTCGTTGCCCACCTCGCTCCTCTCGCTCCTCGTGCTAGTCGCCGCACCACCAGCCTTCTCACCCTGCCCATCTCTCCAGGTCTTCTCTCCAGGCCTTCTCTCCACCGCCCATCTGCAACCTTTGAGGTTTGTTCAGACGACGGCAACATCTTTCTTCTCCTTAAGCCGCTTTGTTTGGTCATCGCGTCGACTCTGTCCTTCGTCTCCAGCATCAAGTACCTTTTCTGTCCCCCGCGATCCGTTAGACTCCTTCATGCCTCTCGACCAGGACCCCCTCGCCAGTATATTCCACGACACCATCGTTCATTCACCACCCGCGCGGGCCCACGTCGACCCTCATCCACTTTCCACGACTTTCCACTTCCCAACGAAGTTGGAGGACGCGCGATCTGCCTACGGCCCTCCCAGAGAAGCGCCTTCAGTCCTCGACATTCCTAGCTGCTGTTGATCCGACCACAAAGCCTTCAACCTAGCGTCTTTGTGTGTTCGTGGACAACGGGGGCGACATATGTCTGTGCCTTGTCCGTCGTTTGCTAAGCCTTCATATCGCTTCCAACGTGCTGAGCACTTCGGTCACTTCGGCGACCTGGCGGATTCTTTCTGCCATCGTTGCGAGTGGTCGCCGGACGAAAAGGACCTCGTGCTCACTACAACGACGCCCTACATGAACTAACTTTGCTTCCGCTCTGCCACCACAAACTCTGCCTGCATCAGCAAACCTTCCTCGGGTCCTGTACACACAAAACTCATTTTTCCAACGATACCCCACCACGCGCTTCGGATCTGCTGTACTTTATAATAGTTATTTGTGCCACGATTTAGAATTCCATCCAATCTGTCTCCGCTTCCTTTCTCCGCACGAGCAGCCATCGGTCATCTTCGCAACGTCTGCGCGCGACAGCACGGATCACTGCCCGTGAATCCTCATTCTTGATCGCGTATTCCTCTTCCTTCGCGTCCTCTACTGATACAACACTCTGGAACGCCCCAGACTCTCCTCGCTCATCATCCTGACCGAAAGACTTTGCATTTCTACGAAGACACGCCAAAGCAACGAGTCAGAACGTTCCAAATACCAATATTAAGCGGCCATGGCCGCCAATATGCAGCAAATGGCTGGGGCTGGCCAGATGATGCCCCAGCAGCTGCGACGGCCCCAAACCTCTCATCAGCTTCAGCAGATGGTGTACCAAAATCTCCTTACAAACTCGCAGGCTGCCAACGGTCTGACGTGGCAAGGAAACATCAGCCTCAACGACCGCATGGGAAAAACCATGGATCTGTACGTGCCACATGCGCTGCCGGCCAATGCCATTCATTACCCACGCAACATGCCCGTCCCATTATGCTTGTTCAAAGACAAATTCCTAACGTTTCAGCAGCATTTCCAATATTGCGCTGGCAATAAACGGCATCGATCATGTGCGAGCCGCCGAGTTCGGCTGCAATTTCGAACGAGATGTGTTCTATAAGTCGCCGAACAAGGTAATTATGAAGAATAAGAAAAACGCCCTAGAGCCTGGAGCCATCCCTTCATGAAGTCGTGCGGGCAAGATTCTAACCAAATGCAGGAGTCATATGATCAAACCATGGCGAATAAGACTCTGGATTTTTTCAAAAAGCGACAAGCAAACGAATCCAACATTCAAAACACACTCAATGTGAATGCACAGGCTCAGGCAGCGCAACAAGCACAACAAGCACAGGCTCAAGCCATGATGAGCATGCAAGCACAAATGGGCCGTGGTATGGCACAGTCCCAACAAGGATTCCAGCATCTTCAGCACCAAATACAGAACTCACAGATGGCCCAACAAGCGCATCAACAGCAGCCTCAAATGCAGCAACAGCAGATGGGCATAGGCATGGGCATGGGCATGGGCATGGGCATGGGCATGGGCATGGGCATGGTAAACCAAGCCGGTCGTGGAGCCATGGCATCTAATCAGCAGGCTATGGGAATGCAAAACCGACAACCTCAACAATTCTCCAACGACATGTCACGTCTTGCCCCGTCTGATCGCGCTAAAGTTTTGGACATCGCTTCAAAGATGATGGCACAGGCGTCGGACGAACAAAAGACTGCTACAAGATTGACTTTGCAGCAACGATTGTCACCGCAGCAGCTTGCAGAATTCCAGTCGCAGGGAAGAGATCCCTTAGCTTGGTTTTTCCAGAACCAGGCTTATCAGATGCTTAAGAACAATGCTAGCCGCCTTCAGCAGCAGCAGCAGCAAGCTGGTGTTCAGAATCAAGGCGGAGGACAAGTGGCTGCTGCTGCCATGATGCAACAACAACAGAGTCAACAATCGTTTCAGCAACGACAAAATATGATGAATGCCAGCCAGCCAGCGGATTTCAACCCATTCACTCCCAACATGGAGAGCATCAAAGACCAGCAATTGAACGGACTCATGGCTCAGCAAGCTGGTCAGATGGTTGTGCCTGCTAGCTCTGGTGGTGCCCAGCACGCCACTCCCCAACCCGGGAACCAGAACATTGCTGGCGCTCAGGGGCAGAACCAGACACCCCGTCAGGGCCAGCAGCAGCAGCAGCAGCCACAGCAACAACAGCAAGGAACTGCGAACCTCCAACAAATGAAGATGAATCAAGCTGCCCAGCAAAGCCAGAATCAGATGCAGTTGAAGATGCAGCAGCAGAACCAGCCAAATGGCATGCCTCCCGCGCAAAGTCCGGGGATGAATACCTTGAACACACCCGTGTCACGGGCACCAGGCGGCATGAATCCGATGGGTGGGCCTGGAATGGGCCAAGGCACAGTGCCCTTTGGTGATCAACGATTTAATCAAGGCGCACAACGGCCAAATAACCAAGCTTTCAACAATATGCTTGCCAACATGACACCGGAACAACGATTATCGATCCAAGGGCTACCGCCCGACAAGCTCAATGAAGTCTTTCGAAAATGGCAGAGCCAGAGACAGGAACAGATGTTCAATGGAGGCCCGATGAACCAACAACAACAGAACCGCCCCCAAAATCAGTTTGGCGGACAAATGAACCCGAACCTGGGCGCCGCAGGTCCTCAAGGCATGCCAATCAATCAACAGCAGCAGATGCAGATCCCACGCATGCCGATGCAGAACGGTCAAGCCCAGGCCATGATGGACGCCATGGAGCTGCCGCCACATGTGCAAAGTCTTGTTGGACCGCTGCCAGTGGAAATCAAAACGTGGCGCGAGTTGAAGAGCTGGCTTAGCCAGAATAGCAGTGCTTTACCTAACGCCACCCGTGGCCAGCTGGGTAACCTACAGCAACGACAGTTCCAAGGCGCGATGCAAAAGCGTGCAGCGGGGCAGAACCCGAATGTTAATGCAGCCGCCATGCCGAATGCCGGAGTACAAATGTCGAACCAGCAGCAGATGGCCATGCAGAAGCAGCTCGGCAATATCCCAGCACACGTCCTCCATGTGACGCCGCAGGATCTCATCAATGTTCGATCGCAACGGGCAAATCTTGCGGCTGTGCCTGACGAGCAACTTCGAAATATGGTGATGATGATGAAGAAGAACTCGTGGCAAGCGCAACAGCAAGCGCAACAGCAAGCGCAAATGCGAGCACAGTCAATGCAAGGCCATCCACCAGGTCAGCCGCAAACCCCTGGACAGCAACAAATGGGTGGGCAAACTCCGATCCAATTGCAGCACACTCCACAGCAACCGAGCCGGACAACCCAGTCGCAAACTCACGCAAGCCCCACGAACATGGCGCAAACCGCTTCGATGCAATCTGCTGGACATAGGCCGCAGCAGCAAGGTCAGCTCAACAGTCAACCTCGGGGCAGCAATCAGTCCCAACCTGCCAAGAGCCTTAAACGACCAAACACCGATGATGCTGCAGACACGTCCACAATGTCGAATACTGGCTCGACTCCTCGGCAAGCCTCTCAGCCTAATCAACAGCTTCCCAAAGGCGTGCGTACATTAACACCACAACAGCTTGCCGGCCTCAGTACGGAGCAAAGGGCCAAATACGAGCAGTTGTTGAAGCTTCAGATGGCCGGCCAGAACCAGGCTGCTGCAAATATGGTGCAGCAACCGAATACTGAAGCCCTCAATCGACTACGCGTCATTGGTCATGAAGAAGGGCGGCAATTCAGCCAGGAGGTCATGCCCGATATTTTTATGAGCCCGCAGGAGCATAATGAGACTAGCGCCAAACTTCAGCGTATTGCCGGAGATACGAACAAGGTCAGCCGTGGTCTGACTAAGTGGTATTCGATCACCCGGGATGACGCGCGAGCGAAAATGTTCTTCAGAACTGTGAGTGATAGCAACTGCAACCCCCCCTCCCCCTTTTTTTTCTCTCAATGGTTCATGACCCGCGAGTCAGGGTGTAACTGACAGGTATTGCAGCGTCTACGAATTATGAGGCAGTTCTCGGACGGAGAACCGATGAAAGTGTTGAAGGACAAGTTCAGCATCAATTCGGCAGAGATTGATCAAGCTCGAGCCATGTTGGAGAGCATGGCCAAGGACTTGGCTGCCAGCATGTACGGAAGGGGCATGGTGAAACCGGGACAGCAACCACAACCTGGTCAGGGGACGACGACCCCGAATCAGCCTGCACAGTCGGTGATATCGCAGCAACAACAGCAGCAGACTCAGCAACAGAATTTGCAGGGCCAGCCCGCGCCTTTGAACGCTGCCAACCTAGAGAAGAATACCCAGGCGCTGAAAAACCAGCAGAAATGGAGCGGCAAAGGTGCTCAAGCACCTCCTGCGCCAACCGCCACGCAGCCCCCATTTCCCTTTGGAGCGTCATCGCCTCATGGCAACCCCAGTTATATCGGCAAGCCAAAAGACATCAATCTTCAGCTGCCGCCCGCTCGGAAAAAGGCCAAGCTTTCAGGACAGCACCCGGGACAAACACCGCAGAGTGGCGCCACGCCTTCACCGAAAATAGCAAAGAATGCTTCTCCAGAAATGCGCCGGCCGGAGCCACCCAGGCCCGTCTTCCTCTGCAAAGAGCCAGACTGTGACATGGCAGCCATAGCGCTTCCCAGCGAGCAAGCTCTCCAAAGCCACGTCGAAGAAGAGCATACTAAGCCAAGGGAGGATCCGCTGAAGTTTGTCAAGGAAAATCTGGCTCTGGCGCTCGGCCTGGAGCCTGACGGCACCCCAAAAAAGGTGCCAAAGCCGGCAGAGGGTGCGACAGCCATGAGTACATCGGCCTCGAAGCAGGGCCAGGCGGCCAAGAATGTTGCAGCGACGCCGGCATCGCATGGGAATGCCATGAAGAGGACGAGCAGCGGTTTGAGCAAGGGTGGGGGGGATGGGAAGGCGAACAAGACGGATGTCGACTCCAAACCACGGAAAAGTAGTGCCTGGGCCGGATGCACGATTGATGCTCAGGCGCTGCTCAATAATCTCGGGTTCGAAAAAGGCCTACCCAACATTGTCAATGACGCCCTAATGTACCGATCCTGGACACCCAACGATACACCCGGGTCTAGCAAAGACAGTGGAACCAGTGAACCTAACAGCGATATCTCGGAAGGAGCTGCTCTGGAGATAGATGTGAGCTGGCAGACATTCGACCCTGATATTTTATTGGATCTTGACAAGACGTCACTGGAAGGAGAAATGGGAAGTCTTGACCCCAGTCTACTCTTGGACCTCAACCCGGGACCACCGCCGGATTGGGATGATGTCAGCATTGACTTTTCCAAACCATTTCAGCTTGACATGAGCCACTATTCTGTAGGCTTTTAAGGCTTTTAAGGCTTTTGATTGCGGTCTCCAAGGGCCGCAAGAATTGTCCGAATGGATGAAGGGAGAAAAATGATACGAGTGGCTAATTTTATTCAGAGTTTATTGTATTTGGCGAAGAAAGAAGAAGAGGTGTTTTTTTTTTTTTTTTTTTTGGAACTCGGCCACAAAAGGCGATAGCGATGATTGATGACGGGCTGAGTTGACGGTTTGCAACCATTTTCGTGTGGGCTTTTTCGTGTTTCTCTTTTGGACTTTGCACTTTTGAGCTGCAGGATGCATATACCCGAATAACGAGTCTGAGGCACGCGGGGCTGGTTTTAGGAGTAAGTGGCAGATGAGAAAGGACCAGGGGGGGTCTGCCTCGGCGTTGGCAATTTTTGAAGTTGATTTAGGATGGCGGTGGGGGGTGGTTCTACTAGACGTGGCCGGTCTGGTGGTGGAGTTCTTGACTGCAGTCAGCAAAGGGCCAGGAAGAGAGGCAAGAAGATTTCGACATTGTTAGCGGCCCGATGGATGGATGTACCTGGTGTGAAGATGGAGTAACACAGTCCGGGAGGATTGATTGGATATGGGCTGGTCGGATCAGTCAGTCCCTGTATTGTGCACACGGCGGAAAGTTGTTTGGTATTGTTATTAGTTGGTATGTTGTTTTTATAGAAGCAGTCTGCACTGAGGTGTGCGGGCTCGAAGCGAGCAGATAATGTTATTACGTGTTTCCGACGACAGGTCAGCCTGTGTCATGTGTTGATGCGACAATGCTTCCTGAACGAGTGGTTCAATCTCCAAACGGAAGAGGTGCCTCTCTGGGTTCTCTGGGTCCTCGACTTTGACATTCAGCCAAACTGCCATGCTCTGCTGTCCGAGGTGAATTCATTCGCGCGCCCACACCATGCTCAGACGTTGCAAGTACGAGAAGAGAGATGCTGCGGGGATGTAGCCGCCATAAGTCGACTCCCACCATGACGCGAACGTGCCTCCTCGTTGTCAGAACATGCAAGTGGTGCGGTGCAGGGGAGAAATAAAAGGGCAAGGGTGTCTTTTGTCTGTCAGAACTCACCGGCAACGGGGCCAAGCTCCCCGAATCCCAGGAGCTTCAGGATGAACAGAGCCAAGGCGAGCACGCTCGTGAGGAGACAAACTCGGAGTCGTTGGTGGGAATCGTTGCTGCTTACGTTGGCAGGCTGTCAACTCTGGAAGACGAGGAAGAAAATGGGGGATGATGCAAGGGGTGGTAGAAGAGAGGATGAAATTTTACTAGTTGGGAAATGTATCAGAGGTGAAAAGGAAGCTATATAAGCTTTCAAATCCAATCGACAAAGTGACTCGAGGTCTTCAAACGAAGCCCACCGATGAGTCGGAGATGCGGGAAAGCTGCATCAGCAAAAGAGGGATGAAGAGGGATGCCTGAGATGCGAGGCTGCGTCATCTTCAACAGGAAACGTCTTGTCGGTGCAACTGTATCTGCTGTACAGTGCTACCATGTCGTAATGTACAAATCCCCACGTCTCCTATGCAAATGAAAACGCATGCACGCGCTTGCGCTCTGTTCTAGTACATGTATCGACTAACAGGAAAATATGCAGAAAACCCCCCCCGAAAATTCTCCTCCAATGTATACGAAAACAGACGTCGCCATGCCGACAGTGCGCAATGAATATCCTCTTCCCGCAGGCAATGCAGAGACTCAGCATCAACGTTTCCAACAGTGCTCAGCTTGAAAAAAAAAAAAAAAAAAAAAAGAAAGAAAGAATCTCATCATGGGCTCGGCGGCGGTGAGATGGCGCGCTGGTCCCCCCCCTTCCTCCCAAACGCCTTCTGCCTGTCGGCGTAGTCCCGAATCACCAGCGCGCACGCCGTGTCCGCGCAGAGCCTCTTCCTCCTCGCAACAGGCAGCTTTGTGGCGAATTCCAGGCCGCTCGCCCGCTCAACCGCCTCGATGGGGACCTCAAAGTCGGTGATGGGCTTCTGGTTGGGAATAGGGGCGTTGGGGAGGACGAAGGCGCCGATGGCGACGTTGCCGCCTGCCTTGCCGTCCTCGGCGAAGATGACCTTGTAGAAGTGCGTGGGGACGGCGATGGACGGCGGATTGCCAATCATCTCGTACTTGACGTACCATTTGTTGTCGACGGGGTCCTTGCGGGGGAGATAGAGCGGCCCGGTGACGATGCGCACCGAGGGGTACCGTCCCGTGAGGCGGCGGCAAAAGTCTTCAAAGTGAGCCCAGTAGTCGCGGTTGAAGCCCTCGCCTACCTGGGGACAAATGTTTGTCAGGTAAAAGGTCTCGTCCATGGCCTTTTGGGACCATTTCGCGTCGGCAGCGGGCACCTGGTGGCCTCTGTCGTAGCCGCTGCGGAAGTAGTCCTTGAGGAGACCGCGGAACTTGGGGGGCACCGAGTCGTCTTCGACAAAGACGCTGTGCTTTCGGTCGCCGCCGCGCTGGGCGAGAGACTCGGGCGTCATGTGCTCGACCACCCATTGCGGGTTGCGGGTTCGGCGATCGTAGCTGGATATCAGGGCTGATCGATTGGCAACGTCGGAGACGGGGCCGGGGAAGCCGTATTCGAAGAGCCCAGCGGGGTTGACGGCGCCTCCTGCGACGACGGGCACGGAAGAGAAGACGTGTTGCGACGACGTGGCCTGCGACGGCATGGCCTGCGACGTGGGAGCCGCGGCGATTTGCGACTCGGGTTTCTTGCTTTCTGGAGATGCTCGTAGCGAATAGACGGCTGCGGTGAGGGCCGCGCCGCCTCCGGCACCGAGGGCAGCAAACATGGCGAGAGTTGACTTGGACATGTTGGCGGCGGCGTGGGCTGCTCGGCGTGGTGGCATTTATTTATATTTATATCGTGTTGGCAGGATCCAGGGGACGAGGGCGAGGACGAGGATAGGACGAGGATGAGAAAGGGGGGGGGGGCTCTGGTCAGGAGAGGTGGTGGTGACGGAGATTCACTGCTCACGAGGGATGGTGCCGCCGTCGTCAAGCATGTGCGTGGTGTCTTGGAGGTTGTTCAGCAGAATGAATCCACAGAATCAGCAAGAATCAGCAAAATCAGCAAAATCAGCACACGGGACGGAGTCGAGAGGTGGAGAAGGAAGGGGGAGGGTGGGTCAGGGGACCGACCAGGGAGGAGCCGTTACCGGAACGCTCCATCACGCGGTGTCGTGCGACTTGCAAATGCCACGACCAGGGCATCACCCGTCGAGAGCAGTCACCTGCAGTACGGACTACACTGCCTTTTTTTCATGCCGTTTATCAATATCCCGTCTTCAGAAAGAGCAAATGGCAGTAGGCAGCTCCCACGGTATTGACCACGGGTGGGTATAGCGTGCATGGCTCTACGGAGTAAACCCCTTTGATTCATTGTCTGTCTGGTTGGCCTATGTTACAACCATCTTCCTAGATCTACAAGGTCGTCGCATGGTCTCGTCTAGGCTAAATACCATCCATGGCAGGCAGAACAAGTACAGTTTTCCCAACACACACCCGGAGTATGTGCGTGTCTTCACAGGCAGCACACTCCTTTCTGGTCCATCATCAACTCCAACTGCCTATACCAGCATGGTACCGAAGAGGAAAGCTCCGGCCAAAGAAGCAGCAATGGCGACACCGATGGAGCCAACAGAGACGGTAGGTCGGCCACCGGCAAGAGCTTTGGCGGCGGCAGTGGTGGCGGCGGCACCAGCGGAGGTGGCGCCGGATGACTTGGAAGCAGAAGTCGAGGCGGTAGCAGAGGGAAGAAAGGTGGGAGCAGAAATGCCGGACGGGCAGTGCCAGTGGTCACCGTGAGGAGTGCACTCCTTGTCAGTTCCGTGGTGGTCGTGGTCGTGGTCGTGGTCGTGGTCTTGGTCATGGTCGTGGTCAGTCTCGGTGGTGGTGGGCTTGGCGCTGGACTGAGTCTGAGCAGGAGAGGTCGCCGGCTTGGAGACGCCAGGGGGACAATGCCAGTGGTCGTCGTGAGGTACGCAGGACTTGGCCGTGGCCGAGGCGGTTACGGTGTCGACGGAGCCCGCGGCCGTGGAGGAAGCGGCGTGGCAGTGCCCTTGGATCGATTGAGTCAGCATATCGAGTCTTGTTCATCAGGAGGCTCCGCATCACGCAAGACCTGTTCGGGAACAGCATCACGTACAGTGATCACCATGGGGCTCGCAGGCTCCGGAGCCGGTGGGCGAAGGAGGCAGCGTCTTGGAACCAGACGCATCACTGGCGGCCTGGCCAACTGCAAGACCAGCCTGGCCGAGAAGGCACACCGAGAACAAGGACTTGAACTGCATGTTGGCTGTCGAGGTTGCTGTAGGTTCGGGCTTGACGATACGGCAAGGCAAGCAAGACAAGACGAGAGGAAACCGTGGAGAAGGCTGACGCCTTTGGTAGAAACGGGCGCGGTACAACTATTATATATGCTGAAACTTACTCCGTAATAATAGACCACGTTATTCGTTATTATGCATGGACCAACATGCGGACAGCAATCTTGCCTTGTATCAAGCACGGCGACATGCAACACAATACACAACAATACCAGCCAGCCCCGCAACCCGTACACGCCCTTACATTATTGGCGATCTGGGCCATCAGATCCATGTCAGCTCGTCCTGGCTTGACCGAGCGCCAAGAAGTGGCGTGCGAGATCCTCTCTGGGGTTGTGGGTGTTGGTTGGGACGGGTTGCTAGGGAGTCGGGACGCAGGCCGGAAGTGAGCATGAGGAACCACTTCCAGCCATCAACATGACGGAAAGTGAGCAGTCAGCAAGTCATTCTCCGTACCGTTAAGCCGTAATTTGTTGTAGCTTGTAGTAGCTGGTGTCGGGAATCCGCGACGAAATCAAACGTGTCAAAATGGGTTGGAGTCGGTCAGAATGACCATTTGGTCTGTGGGGTCACCGGGGTGTACTCTGTACTCTGTACTCTGTACTCCGTACGGAGTACTACTCGGTGTGAAAGCAAAGCAGGCGATGGGTGCAAGCATCATGGCAGCTGTGGTAGCTGTGGTAGCTGAATGGTAGCTGACGGTGAGTGCATCAAGGGCAGTGGCTTGAGTGGAATACTCCGGAATCCGTACTGTCGGACGCAAATAAGCTTGATAAATCTCCTTGCTACGGGATGTACATGTACGGGGGGTACTGAATACAATACTCACTCTGTATGTACGGATCACAGTGCATCTCTTGTCTTTAAAATAAGCTTACTCCGTACGGAGTATTACACCTTGATGGCTTCACCACCCCTGTCAAATGGAGTGCCGATCCCGCCGGTCGCAGCCAACCACATGTGCATGCGTGTTTTTTTAAGGTGGGGAACGGAACCTTGATGTCTGCATGGCCGGCATTGGCATTGTCGCCGAATCAAAGGCTCCCGCCACCCGATGAGTCTTTTTCAGCTGTGGTGACGGGGTATCTGCTGCCTCCAGGTTGATCCAGGTTGATTCGATGCGAAAGCCGTTCCTTGCAGAGCTGCGAGTCTTCATCATGTGATGAGATGGTATTCTGTGATTCCCAAAGCTGCGGCTTGTTGTTGCCGATGCCATCTTTAGCGGCTCATGGGAAAGTCACGATCCATACGTCTGTGTTCCATGCCACATGATGCGAAATCGTGTGCATTGCAGAACCAAGGTTTACGCAGTACGCAAAAATTTCCATTGGATCTACGACGACTTGCCGAATTGACATGGCTGAGTCTTCCAACGATCTGACTATTCCTCTTCCTTAAGCTACTTCTTCAAGAATCTGCTTCTACTCCGTACATCGTCACGAACTGCACCACCGTGCATCTTGTTGGACCGTGATTCGCCTCGCTGCCAACCCCCCCCACATTTGGCCGGCAGCTAATATGTACGCCAATGAGGAGGCATGCATTCAAATCAAGACGACCTCGATGAAATGAAGTCGGATTTTTCTTCCCTGAAGCCATCCTCGTCGCACCGACGAGACCATGCCGAAACATGTAGCGTGAAAAGCCAAAAGAGTGACTGACCAAGGGGAGGACGGATACGAGGAAGACGGCGAGCCGCACGTGGTTATGAACAAGGGCGACACGGCGAGAACCCTTATGGTCAATGATGCTCATGCACCTTGTGCACACTCTTGCGCACACTCTTGCGCACTTCATAAACATCCAGTTGCCGTCTCCTGACATCAGTTCTGCTGAAACCCTTTCCCGCTGGCACGGCCCTACTACATACGTCAGCGACGCCACAAACCTTCCTTCCGCCGGACCCAGACGACCCAGACGACCCAGACGACCCAGACGACCCAGACGACCCAGACGACCCAGACGACCCAGACGACCCAGACGACCCAGACGACCCAGACGACCCAGACGACCCAGACCAAAGTCCGCATGTCCCATCTCCGGCCAACTTTTTTCCACATCACCAAAACTCAATAATACCTCGCGCCCTTGGCTGCCTTCCGCTCAACCAGTTCCTTGTTCATCGACGAAACAACACACATGGAAATTTGGTCTACGTTCCCGTGGACATTGTAGTCGTCGTCAAGGAACAGTCACCAGCCATGGAGCTGGCTGCTCGGAATCTCGACAATGACACCCGCGGGTGGATCATGTGCGTCGTCAGTGGCATAGGTGCGTTCGTTTCTGATACTTTCTAATCGGGTTTGCTCTTCTTGACAGCGAAAACCCTTGGACCAACTGACGAATGATGGCGCAGCATGTGTTTTTGGCGCTTCCATCATCTGCGTCGACTTCATCGTCCGCCTGTTCCCGGGCAAGCACAGTTTTCGCATTCAGGAAAGCAACCTCTTCCTGGCGAGCTCGCTGTCCCTGAGCTTCGGCGTCATGGTGAGAGAATGCGCGCACCCATGCCTGATCATGACACATGCATGACAAAGACTGACACGAACCTTGCCAAATGCAGATGTTCTCCGCGTTGTATAGCATGCTTCCCGAGAGCAAGGGCTACCTCGAAAAAGACGGCTGGGACGATCAACCCGCCGGTCTGCTCATCATGGGATGCTTCATCGGAGGTTTCTTTGGCATACAGGCCGTATCACGACTGCTGCATCAACACATGCCCTCCCACGTCGTCGATTGCCATCATTCCCACGACGATGCGCCACGCCCACACATCAGCCACTCGTGTAACCATGACCGCAGACAATCCCGCGTCAGCAGAGCCCGCAGACGTTCGTCTCGGCCAAGATCGTCGCGTGCGCACGCTGCCAAATTGGGCGCTGATAACATCTCCAGCGAAGACGGCGAGTCTGCGCCATTGCTCTCATCGACGGTAGAGGTAGATAGCCATGAGATCCGTGAACCCCCGAAGCGCCATGCTTCCGCTAGACGTGGGGAAATGCTGCAGCGTCCCACGAGTACGAGTCCATTGCTATCTTCTTGTCGCCGTGCCGCGACCGATTCAGAGCCAGTCACGCGGCGACCGTCAATGTACCGTGTGCAGAAGCGACTCATGTCCTTCGTCAAGGACACAAAGTGCAATTGCGACGAGGAGGGTTCATGTTATGGCTATACCGATCCATGTGGACAGGAATGCTTCAAGCATTTGTCGACGAGGACATCGCAGAGCGTTTCTCGCCACCCAGCCATGATACGCACCACCACGGGTCCTTTATACCCGCAAGCCGGGTCCGTCTTTCACGGTGCTGGACACGATGACGCTCACGATGACGCTCACGCCCGCGCCCACGCCCGCGCCCACGCCCGCGCCCACGACAGTGATCAGCTCGTCAGCCCTCTCTTCCGCACAAGTAGAGCTGCCTCTCGCGAACCTCTTCTCTCGGCCACCGACCAAGATCCCGAAATTGCGTCCGACGACCACTCCATGTGTCCTTCTACGCAGCAAGCTGACGTCGAAAGCCAACAGCACCACCATCACGTCCCAGCAAACGCTTTCCTCTCCATTGGTCTCCAGACGTCCATCGCCATTGCTCTCCACAAATTTCTCGAAGGCTTCATCACCTATGCCACCAACCATGCCAACCCCGCACTCGGCTTCAACGTCTTCATGGCTCTCTTTGTGCACAACATCTCGGAGGGTTTCGCCATGTGCTTACCCTTGTACATGGCTCTTGGATCTCGCTGGCGCGCAATCTCCTGGTCTGCCGTCCTAGGAGGTCTATCACAACCTATAGGCGCTGGCATGGCGGCGATATGGTTCAAGCTCGCGCAGAGGTCAAACATTTCCCCCAACGCAGTTGTCTATGCGTGTCTCTTCGCCGTCACATCAGGAATAATGGTGAGTGTTGGACTGCAGCTGTTTGTGGAAGGGTTAAGTCTGAATCACAATCGCAACTTGTGCATATTCTTTGGCTTCTTGGGAATGGCGGTCCTGGGGTTAAGTAATGCGCTGTTTGCGGCGCACGAGCCTCACTGAACGTGCTACACTGTAACTTTTTTTTTTACACTGTGCGAGGCTGTGCGGGCAAAGATTGCGGGATGGCCTCGTCAGTTTTCTGCGTAGGGGCAAAATTATGGGATACGACATTAATTAATTTCTGGATTGGGGGACCTACAGAACACCCATGGGATAGGGTGTTGATTGGCTCATCATGAAGTAGTGCACTCTGTTAGCCTGGTATGGGTAGAAAAACTAGTAATAATACAGCCATTCAACTCAATTTGAACCCTGTTTCTAAAACACGACGTGGATTTCGAGAGAAAGGTACTCGGACGTATTATTCAGGCGTCGATTCCTGTCGATTCCTGTTCTCTAGCACATGTAATATTTTGTACCTTTTACCAAACATGATGTCGTCATCGTGGCCACACAGTTAACCCTGTCCCATTCCATATAGCCCCTTCTTCTTTTTCTATGAACTTGTGCAGCCTTTTCATAAACACACCCTTCAGCCATGTCTACCGACATACGGCCCAAAGCAAAAACGCAGGGGGTACCAAGCAACAGCAAAGCAGAGTAGACAGGACTGACTTCCCGTACAAACGGGCAATTATGGCCCCGCCAGGCCAGGATCAATATTCATGTTCCAATCCATCTTGTGGGGCGTCTCATTGGTCAAGAACAAGAGACTCGCCTCATCTGGTAGCCAGTCATCATCCCTGGGAGGGCCCTGATCCGATTGCGCGGCGAACATGGCATCGTGTTCCGCGGACACCGGCCAGGAGGACTGAATGAAGTGCTGATCGAAAAGGGGCTGCCCCGCAAAGTCGTCCATCTCGTCTAGGAAGGAAGGCGGGTCGTTGATGGGCTGCTCGGGCTCGGGCTCGTGGCCCTTTGCAAGGTGAACTTGCAGGTCGTGATGGCGCGTGAAACCCTCGCTGCACTCGGTACAGAATATGGTTCGTTTGACTTGGTTTGCTACGCCGGTGAGCTCATCGATAAGAGAGGTTGGGTCGTTGCGAGATTCCGTCCTCGACAACTTGGGACGTTCATGGCCGAGATGGCGGAAGCGAATGTGGTCTTCTAGACGGACTTTGGTGCTGAACTTGTGCCCACACCCTTGGTCGGTGGTCCAGGTTTCGAAGCCGGGTCCCGCGAGGGCGACCTGGCCGCAGATGAAGCGGAAGCCTTCGTGGGCAGTACGGATGTGGGCTTTGAGGTTGGAGTTTTTCGTGAATTTCTTTTCGCAGCCAGGGTGGGTGCAGGCATGGGTCTTCCGGTCCTTAACCGTCTTGCCCGAGTGGTGCATGTCGACGTGCTGGTCGAGTTCCCATTTTGACGTGGACTTGAAGTCGCAGAAGAGGCAATTTTGATGCTCCTTTTTCAAATGGGCTTGGAGGAGCAGCTCGGTCGTGAAGCCTACGCGCTGTTGCGAACCATCAGACGCTTTTTGCAATCCGCACTCGCCGCACCAGAATTTGAGGTCGCCGTGGATCTTGTCGCGGTGTCTCTTGAGAGCTGGCTTGGAATCAAACGACTCGGTGCAGTCTTGCTCGGTGCAGGCGTATGCTCGTACATGCAAGTGCTCTTTCCGGGTATGCTTTGTGAGCGTTTCTCTTTTCCTGAAACTCTGGCCGCAGTCTTGACAGCGGAAGCGGTCTGCGCCTTCGTGTACCGCTTGATGGCGTTTTAGTCGGGTGCCTGTTACGAAACTCTTCCCGCATCCGGGAACCTGGCAGATATAGTTGCGCTCGTTGGTGTGTGCGGCTTTGATGTGCTGTTTCAGATGCTTATCTTCGATGTAGTCCTTGTCACAATCGTCATATGGACATCTGAATGGTCGAGAATTGGTGTGTGAGTTGAGGTGGTCTCGTAACCGGGCTGGGCGATTGAATGTCTTGGGACAGCCGGGCCATGTGCAGGCCAAAGTCTTTAAATCCGATGGAAATTTGGTGCGTGGTGTGGTAGCTGCAGTGACAGGGGAGCCGGTGTCTGCCATTGAGCTTGGGGTTTGGGCTGTGGTAAAGTCATCGTCGCCATCGTCGTGATCTTTTGCGTTTGTGTCAGCAATGGTGCTTCTGGTCGTTGATGGTTTGGACAGGGGAAAAGTTGGGCGTGCTTACATTGTGGAAGTGCACCACCCGCGTGCCGCTTCTTGAGAGGGGACGTCTCGAACGCTTCCTCGGTGGCAGCTCGTTTACTCATGGTCGCTGCCAGTTGCCCGGGCAAAATTCAATCCGGAGGTTATCCTGATCCCTCCCATGGCTAGTGGGTTGGAGGCGTGGCGGTGGGTGAATCAACGGCAGAATATAGATTTGGTCCAGGCGGTGACGATTTTTTTTTTTTTTTTTTTTTTTTGGTTGGTTACGACCGATAAGCCTTAAGCTTGTATGCATGAAAGCTCATCAGGCCCACCCCACCCAGTGGCACCCACCCACATCGGTGCAAGGGAGTCGGAAAGTTGGGTGGTCGGGGAAGCCACGGCAAAACCTGGACTGCCAAGATCTTTCAATTGAGAGGCTGCAATTTTTACAAGGCTGATGCTTCAATTCGAGCCAACCACTCACCACCGCCACACTCTTGCAACTAGTCTTAGTTCTCTCCCTCCTGCGACATCAAAACCAGACCCCTGCTGTCTTTCAAGATGTCGGACTTTGGCGATGACGATGTTGACGTTGGCGGGTAAGTCGATCTGGCGCCGTCTCTGATTTGGCGACAAGTGAGCTGACTGAGCATGTATAGTGACGAGCCCATGCTCGAGGACGAGGATGTTACAGAGTACTTCGAGCCCGAAGTCGGGGAAGGCGAGGATGGCGAGCGCGCTGAAAATGGAGACGATGCGGACAACGTCATCGTGTCTGGCGACCCCTCGGCGGCTGCAAATTCGTTGAAGAGTGGTGAAAAGTCAATCAAAGACAAGAAGATCCCCGAGAGCGAACGCACAACCACGCCGTACATGACAAAATATGAACGGGCGCGTATTCTGGGCACACGAGCCCTGCAAATCAGGTACGATTGTCTGCCCTGAGATAGCTGTGATGGGAATTTAACATGGGAAAACAGCATGAATGCGCCCGTGCTCGTAGACCTCGAGGGCGAGACCGATCCGCTTCAGATCGCAATCAAGGAACTTCGAGAAAAGAAGATCCCCTTGATTGTGCGACGATATCTTCCAGACGGCTAGTAAGTGTTCACTTTTGCACGCACTGCATGTGTTTCACGAGAGTGCAGCGCCTGACATCTCACAGCTACGAGGACTGGACCTGCGAGGAGCTGCTGCAATGAGGTAGAAAGACACGGAAAAAGTTTCAAGCTCTACTGCTGGTCCTGCGAAAGGTCCGTCTCGGGCATTTATGCGGTGCCGCATCACTCAGGATCGCAGTAGAAATCACGGCATCCACCTGCAGATGATGGCCAGCATCGTGCCATGGTTGAGCTCTCTGGTCGCCCTTTATGATTCATGAGCGTGGCGTTTTTTTTTTTAAATTAGGTCGAAAATGTTGGGGCATGGATAGAAATCGAGAATGAGATGCAGGATATTTCATCTCAAGAGATGCGCGTGGACTTTTTCTGTCAAATCGGGGCCATGGCGACACCTGGTCTCAAAGCTGTTTGGCGGGAGGAGAGTTGTATCATTGGCAGTGACAAGCGATATACCCATGAGCTGAGTTGAACAGATCTCGCAAGGGGCCATGGGTGCAGTGCGCGTCGAGGTGTCGTTTGCACAGGCAGTGCCGGACCACAACCTGTAACTTCTACTGAAATACATTGTCTTGATTGCAAACAGACACTAACTTGAACTGCGAGAAAAGCCGCAACGCTCCCCCTTCCAACCATAATTGATTTATTCTTCATCCGTCTCATCAACCGCGTTTCCAAAACATGGCATCCCGTAGCCAAAGGCAAGATCGAACCGGCCCCGCCCATCAGCTCCCTGTCCAACGCGACTTGGACAAAGCCAGGAGGCTACATACACCCTGCCTTGCCTGTGCCTCCTCCATGACCTTTCCTTCCATCACGGGGACGGCAAAGTGGTCATGTTCCGCGGGAGGGGGGCTTTGAAGGGCGCAAAATACGGAGCACACGAGGCGAGGTTCTGCCCGGTGGGTGGCGGTACGAAACAGAAATAAAACAAAAGGAACTCATCCTCCCCCCTGTCTTTGAGCTACAAGTACATCTGACAAGAGGTTTGCCAGACTGGATGATGTGCGCAACCACGGAGAAAACAAAGAGATGCAATGCAAACAGCGCACCTGAAGACGCGGAAGACGGGGAAGACGCGGTACAAGCTCGTCACGCACGACGGAGCAAATGGTGGAGTAGTATTCCAGGCACCCACTGCTCTGTACGCAATACCAGACGGGTCAAGGTCAGCTCGTGATGCTTGATGCATGTGCTACTACGATCCGTGGGCGGACAGAAACAGGAGCAAACCAAGAAGATGCTTGCCATGGTTGCCATGGCACAAGCGGCTTCCGATGGCGAAGAAAAAAGTAAGCCGCTCAGCAGCAATGAGAGTCAGCACTACGTAACCAGACCGGGCCCCATTATCGTGGGCTCCCGGGCTGCGAAGTTCAGAATCGTCATTTGATTCATCGGCGCAGCGCAGTCATGGCGTTTATGACGTTGATGGGCGGGGAAACAGCGGCACTTGTCTAGATACAGTGGGTGTGCGGACGTACAGTAGAGCTGGAACCCCGCTGTGGCGCCCGAGAAGCGGGTCAGGCAGCCTGAGCCCACCAGACATTTGATGTAACGACTCATCTACGGATTACGGATTGCGGCATGAATGTGAAGGACCAGCGTCGCTAGCAAACTTGGGCCGTGAAATCTGGAGGAACTCTGAGCGCATCGCACGCAAGGCGACGCAAGGCGAACAAGGACCCTATGTACATATAAGGAGGCTGGACGGGATGCAACATGCAGCAAGCGTGGACCCAGTCTCACCAGACACCAGACCAGCAGCCAGCAGCTAGCTCCCTTGCTCTCTGAGAAACCCGCCCTGGCACAGATTAAGATTAAGATTGACCGGACCAATTTGCTCACGAGAGGCCCGACTTGCCCGCTTTCACTTCTTCTCCGTGTACTCGTCTCATTCTATTATCTACCATCTACCATCCACCATCTACCATCCACCATCTACCATCCACCATCTCTACATCCTTACACCCCACAGCCCGCCTCGACAAAGCCATATACTTCCTCCAACAAGATGAGGCTCTCGACAATCGCTGCTCTCGCCTCGGCCGCCGCCGTCTCTGCATCTCCCATTGAGAAGCGCCAAGTTGGTGGTGTACGTTTCCCTCCTCTTCTCCTCGCGTCTTTTGCAAAACACACCCACTGATAACAGCCGCCAACCTCAGGTCCTCCTCTGCACCGGCGTCAACGCAACAGGCACATGCAAATACCAAGTCTACCCCCTCGATCAATGCCAGCAGCTCGAGAAGCCCTTCTACCAAAACACAAGCACGTTCGCCGTCGACGGCGAGGACTTTGAATGCAACCCCCGGCTCGTCGACTGTGGCGTCATCTGCAAGAGCCCCACGGGGTGCACCTTTGGCGCAGTCGACTTCAACTACGAGCACAAGTGGAACCTGGGCGCCATCGGCTGGGACAAGTACATTACGAGTTTCGACTGTCACTTGAAGAAGACGAGGAAGTGAGACTTGTACTGGAATGGAGAATGACGTGAGATGTATGACCCCGTTTGTTGGACCCTTGGACTTGTACATTGATTTTTTTTTTTTCAATTTTGGCTGCGAGGCGCTTTGGGGCGGGGATAGCTTGGCATTATTGTGGGGCGTGCGATGAACGAGTCGAGCTTGGCGATTATTCTTCCTTTTTTCAGGACGAGAACGGGTGTTGAATTATTCGTCATGGTGTTTTTTTTTCTGGCTCGAGGTGAAGAGATTGCATATACTTCATTACTAGTAATATACCCTCATAACTTGTACGTGCTCCAATCTCCGATGTCCGAATAATCGTGGTGTTCGCTGGACCGGAGATTGCTCGGCGAGCCAACGCCAACGCCACTTGACATCTGGGGTTTGCGGGGGTCCCCTTCCATCGTCACAGCTCAAGCTCATGTACAAAGCAAAAAAAGCATCATCGTCCACATAGAGAAGAGCCATTCTTCACCCACACCCACACGAAACAAGGAAATTTTCAAAACACCCTTAACTCCCCATCAGTAACGCAGAATCTACTCCCAGCAAAAACACAATGGCATTCACCACCAACTCAACCATGGCCTCCTTCGGCGGCACAATCCACAAGCTCACGCACGACTCCTCGGCGACCAGAACCCCCATGAACCTGAACCTCTTCATCCCCGGCGCCGCGTCCCCCTCGGCCCCCTCCCCGCTGCTCATCTTCCTCTCCGGCCTGACCTGCACCCCCGACAACTGCACGGAGAAGGGCTTCCTCCACGCCCACGCCTCCCGCCTCGGCCTCGCCATCCTCTACCCCGACACGTCCCCGCGCGGGACGGACCACCCCGGCGAGCACGCCGACTGGGACTTTGGCAGCTCCGCGAGCTTCTACGTCGACGCCGTCCGCCACCCCTGGAGCGCCAACTACAACATGGAGAGCTACGTCGCCGAGGAGCTCCCGGCGCTGCTGTCCCTGCACTTCGCGCAGCTCGACGCGCGCCGCGTCTCCATCTCCGGCCACTCCATGGGCGGCCACGGCGCCCTGACGCTCTTCCTCAGGCACCCCGGGAGGTACAGGAGCGTCAGCGCCTTGTCCCCCGTCTGCAACCCCTCGCGGTGCCCGTGGGGGCAAAAGGCCTTCGCGGGGTACCTGGGCGGGGACAGGGAGGAGTGGAAGAAGCACGATGCCACCGAGCTGGTCAGGTCTTGGGAGGGCAGTCTGAACTGTCTGATTGACGTGGTATGTAGTGTTGACGAGGAACCCCCCCCCCCCCCAAAACTTGTACTGGCCGCAAGTAAAAAGGGGAACATGTCAGCCAGGTGGGTAAATTGACCAACGAGGCATCTAGGGAACCGCCGACCCCTTTTATAAGGACGGCCAGTTGTTGCCAGAGAACTTTGCCAAGGCCGTCGAGGAGGCGGGCGTGGATGGACCCGTGATTCGATATCAGCATGTGAGTTTTCTTTTTTTCCTTCTTTTTTCCTTCTTTTTCTCTTCTACTCATTTTTTCTTCCTACGAGAGAACGGTTTGCTGATGGTTTTTTTCGGACGCACAGGGCTACGATCACTCATACTTCTTCGTCTCGACTTTTGGAGAGGATCATGTCAAGTTTGCGGCAAAGGCGCTCGGGCTGTTGTGACCAAGTTGGGAAGGTTCAACGACTACTTGTAATGTGTATCCGTATCCGTATCCGTGATGGACATTAAACATGGAGAATGACTTTTTTTTTTTGGAACCCACTGCATCGGAGCTGCAATGACCCACGTGAATAAGAGTCATGATCAACTCATTCATTCCCTGCATAATAATGTAGGGGATCCCCATCGCGCTCTCCATAAGCCAATGTCCCCCCCAAAGCAAAAATAACCCAGCCATGATCCCGTACCCATGAAACCCCATTATGCGTCCTTCCTAACCCGTGTCAAAAAAAAAAAAACGCCGCCCACGTTATGGTGATATATCGCCAGGAGAGAAATGGAAAATTGGAAATTAAAAAAACAAGCGAGGGGAAGTTAAGAGAGGAAAACATAATTTGGAAACGGGAAATGGGAATGGGAAATGGGGCCACACTTCAAGCAATGCCGCCCCGTTTCAACTGATTATTCGCTCAAGGCTGGGACTCAAGCCCTCCTTCTCCAACTTTGCTTTCATCTCGGCCTCGACTTCGCGACGGATACGCTCGTATGCCAACTTCTCAAATCGACTGAGCCCCTTCCACCAATGCTGTCCTGCTTCGTGCTCGGCAACTCTAGTCAACAGCTCACTCGTCTTGAGTCGCACATCGCGATCTTGGTGAAACAAACCCAGTGCAAGGTAGAACAGACCCGCGTGGGACTCGGGTGCCACGTTCAGGAGCAGACAAATCTCGTCATAGGAGTGGATGTACTTCGAAAGGGTGAGGTAAATATCCTTGCTCTGCGTAGGAGACAAACGTTGCATTCGTAAACGGTCATGCATGTGTGCCAGGTCGAGTCCTTTGAGTGGTCGAACCGTGTACACTTGCGCCAAATCCTGTACAAGAGTTAGTTGAGACACACTGGAATAAATGCCGAGGGAGAACACAAAAGATTTCAGGCGTTCGTCACTCACCTGTATGTAACTATAGTAGCTCCGGGTGTTTCGCCAACCCTCGATTCTCGTCACGTTGCCGGCAAGTTCCTTATTCTTTGCCGCATCATCGGACCAGACATAACCATGGCCACTCGCGCCGGGGAGTATCATCCCTTCGTCCTCGCCTCCAATGTATAACGCACTAGCACCATACACACTTTCCTCGAATTGGGCTGAGATGCGTGTGAACTTCAGAACCCAGTCTCTCCACTTGGCTCGGATGACTCTTTCTCCGTGCCGTGTCGCAATGCTCTTGAGAATGTCCGTCATGAATGCCACATCGCCTGTGTGATCCTGCGTATTGTTCGCGGTGCCGCTTGCAAAGCTGGCCAGCGTCGGGTTCTGCTGTTGGAAATAAAGAAGCCCTTCAGTGATAGGCGCCGGCTCAATTTTGCTGCTAATCTTCACGCGGCCGCTGGGCAAATCACAGAGAATATCCCACCACTCCGGGTGGTTCTCAAACGTGGGATTTGTAACGCCGACAATAAAGCCCGGTACATTCAGCAAGTCGTCGATTTTGGTCAAATCCGTGTAGGGGAACGCGTGTCGGGTGAATCCTCTCAAAAGCCCTCCAGACGCCAATGCACAGGCCGCAAGGACGGCTTCAGCGACCTCTCCCGATGGCATGTTGTGGCCCAGGAATATAACTCGTTTTTGCGTGAGCAGGCCATTGACAAGAATAATGATGGGGTGCGTATTGACGCCATTCGTCGTGAGATGTGGGTGCAAGGCGAACGGTTGCGGTGACTTGGCATGAGCATCTGAGAAGTTCTGGATGAGCTTGATCAAGGAAAAGTCACCGACAGTCTCGGGCATGACCGCCGTCGGCACTTTGATGGGAATCGGGATCCCTTTATACATGACCTTGCTCTCGAATTCGTGTGTGTCTCTGGGGACGGAATAGAGTGATTGGCTGCCGCCCTCGACATGCGCCTTTGTTCCAGCTCGAGATATTCCAGATGGTTTCCTCTCTGCTCGTGCATCCTCTGTGTGTCTGTCAGACGTTCCGTCTGCTTTATCCTCCGCTATCCTCATTTGTATCATTTGCTCAAACTTTTCCACAAACAAGTCTCTGTTATCGCTGGCTAACAAGAGGTGTCTTTCGAGAAGGCTCAGCCGCGGCATCAGGGAAAGGTCCATGGCGTTTACAGCATCATACAACATAGAAAGCGTCTCCGGTACTGGTGATTTGAAGTATTCTTCTAATGCAAGAAGTAAAAGGGGCTGTGGACATCATCAGGAAATCTTCAATCAGTAAACCAAGTCGCTTCTTCATACGTCCGAACGGGGAGCAACAACGCACCTTGTAGATGTGCAGAAATGGATGTCTCGTGCAAATAGCCATAGCTTTCACAACGGCACCCCGCTTGACCGACTTATCATGTTTAGTATTGA
Organism: Epichloe aotearoae; assembly: GCA_000729855.1. Taxonomy (NCBI): domain Eukaryota; kingdom Fungi; phylum Ascomycota; class Sordariomycetes; order Hypocreales; family Clavicipitaceae; genus Epichloe; species Epichloe aotearoae. The sequence goes on from JFGX01000036.1 coordinate 102,339, forward strand.
CGAGATTCAGTACGTGGATTAGGGGCGGCCCTTCTCCGCCTTCGGGCTCGCTGTCTGTCGATTCATCATCCGCATCATCGTAGTTGTCTTCGTCATCTTGATCTTCACTCTCGTCATCTTCTTCGGTAATGATTCCGTTTACTGTATTCTGCCTCTTACTGCGCATCCTTCGCCTCCTCTCCTTTGCTTGTCTCTCAGCATCCTCCTCTTCCTGACTTGTGTCTTTGTGCAAGAAAAATATGGTCCAATCCTGATTGCGTGCATGGGCTTGATCAGGAAGCATCAATTCCGCGAGCATGTTTTCGTCACCAGTTATAGCTACCGGATATTGATGCTCCATCACCGGCCCCCGATCAATGTCGAACGAGGCCACGAGGATATATTCGACATGATTATCTCCTGTTCCCCGGGGGAACTGCGATTTGAGCCTTCTTGACGACCGAGAATCGGCATTGAGACGTCTAGGCGCGGACAAAGATGAATGCTGGGATGATGGTGCTGACGAAGGTGTCTTGGACTTGACACTAGGTTCAGAGGTTCGGTCTGAATCCTGAGGCGACCTAACTTGTCGCAAGTTTTGGGACATTTGAGACGGGGATCGTGACGACGGGAAGGAGGAGAGAGAAGCTCGTCGATTTGACAGGGAACCATTTGACTGATTGTTCATGCCAGGTTGCCGAGTCAAGTACGGAAGGGCGGTGGCCATTGTATACCGTTGAGTCGCCCTGCGCCAGTGTCAAAAAGTCTCAATCGACAATGGCGAGACTTGAACGACGCCCTCTCCCCAGAAATTGAACAAGCGGAATGTCTCCGCGGCGCAGATTGTGTTTGATCTCTACTCATGCAGACAAGTCACTGGTCGATGGCCGATGGATCGTTTCACTCGAAGCCGTCGGCACGAGGATTCTCTCGGCCGTCGTTGGTCGGTGGCTATCCGATCGGACAACCTGTGACAACCTGTCCCTAGCACGGCTGATGTGAGAAAGCGGCTGATATGAATAGTGATGGGCTCTTGGAAGCTGTCGACTCGACGCTCTTGTTGCTCCAGAGAGGACCAGCTTTCAGGGTCGAAGCCGCAGCGCCACCATCAACGCCGCCGTGACAAGAAGCGGTTGTCAGTTTGCGACAGCAGCAAGTACCTGACAGCGCACAGAGATGATGGATTGTCGGCGACGAGGGGTAACACCGAGACATGATCTGCCAGCAACTGCGCCAGATAGAACTTCCAGACACACAACACACAATCACAACTCCTGAAATTCAGGACCAGGGCAAGGGGGTTAAGGGCGGGGTCCAAGAAAAGAGGGCGCTGGTGGAAACTAGCCAGATTGGATGGCCTTGGATGGCCTTGGATGGCCTTGGACGTCTGGATGGCCGGGGCGGACAAGGCTGTGGTGGATTGGATGGCAGCCGCGCCTGTGGCCTGCGCTGGCTTGCGCTGGCTGGCTCTCTCGTCTGGGCAAGAGCAGCCGGCCTCCACCCTTCCCACCAATAGCACATATTAGCCGCGATTGCATCAACGTGCAGGCGCGAGTTCAAATTCGACCGTCTGCTAATATGCTCTGCCGTGCTCTGCCGTGCTCTGCCGTGCTCTGCTGTGCTCTGCCGTGCTCTGCTGTGCTCTGCCGTGCTCTGCTGTGCTCTGCCGTGCTCTGCTGTGCTCTGCCGTGCTCTGCTGTGCTCTGCCGTGCTCTGCTGTGCTCTGCAATAGCCTGAATCAAGCACTGCCTACTCCGTGCTCGCCGAGGTCATTTCTGGAGGGGGGGCATTTTGGCGTTTAGCATATGGTGAAACATTGTAATCTTTTATGCTCGACTGGACTCATGCGGCACTTCGTAGGACTGACGAAGAACAGCCGGTTCTAACGCGAAAAACCTAGCTCACCGTGGATAGACAAGAACCCGTCGTCGCGGTGTCTCTGATGTGCTCGCTTCACCACCAAGCACCGCGAGTCTGAGTCTAGCCGCGCTGAGTGTGACCCTTGTTCTTATCTTCCAGCCTGCACTGTGACAGGACAGCCCGCCCATTGCATAACGGAAAGACAGCCAGGTCGTGGCTGGTGACCACCTTGGCGGGCAGCGCCACAAGTGCAGCCACAGCACACCTCCACTTGCCATGCCGTTGCCATGGGCTTGCTGTTGGTTGTTTATATTGTGCTCGGTGACGAGATGAAATGGTGTCGTCGCCCATCGGTCTTCTCTCTGCATCTCCAAACCACCACAAGATCTCGGCTGCGAACCAACTGAATGTCGATTATGGCCTAAGGCGTTCTGACTCTTTCCAATTTGTATCGGAGGGAATGAATCGGTCATCGAATTGAATTCCATACACCACGCATGCGGGATCTCCACAAGATCAGGACGTTCCTTGGCCAACCACAAACATCCCTCGCCGTGCGAAATCGCCGTTGCGAGCATGGTAAGCGCCGGAGTCCACCCCATCGGACAGACAGACGCATGAATGATAAGTTTCTAACACCGTCAAGTCTGTCGCAGCGTCTTATAAACCGTCTCCTCTGGGCTACGGGTCGCCTCCGTCTCGCAGTTCGCCATTTCGCCGCCCAGAATCGCCAGCTTCTCCCTCGCCTTTGCGACACACCACGCCGACCAACTCCCCGACGAAAGCCGCGTCGGGATCAGGAGCATCGAGATTCAATCAAGCGAGCACGCCGAAAACTCCGCAAAATTGCCTGACGCCACGCCCGCAATCATCAGACACAATGACTGCCTCTACACAGAGGTTCTCTCGGCAGGCACGGCCTGACACAGCACCAGCCTTGGGGAGCGGGAATGCACTGTCAAAACTGCAGTCAGCCCAGGTCAGAACGCTGCGTGACGGATTTCAAATCCTTGATCGTGATTGTGATGGTGTCGTAAACCGGGACGACGTTTCTGATATGCTGAGCCAATTAGGTATGGCATCTCATCGCGAATTTTGCTTTTCCCCTTTCAGGCCAAGTGCTCCTACTGACATGCTGCTCGTGAAGGACTTCCTAACGGCGCCGCTGATGTGTCGCAATTCTTTCCTCCCTCGAAACCACAGACGATTTCACTCGCCGCTTTCCTAAACTCGCTTGCTGAAACTATTTGTGAGCTCTCACCAAGCGCTGAGTTGCTTTCAGCCTTTTCAGCTTTCGACGACGATGACAGCGGCCAGGTCGACTGGGCCGAGCTGCGGGATGCTTTATTGAACACTGCACCAGAAGCTGGTGAGAAGGCGCTGACGCCAGCGGAGGTTGACCGAGTTGTCAACGGTTTTACAGGCAGGCGCGCCTTCAACCGCAATATCAATGCCCAGCTTGGCGCAAAGAAAGGGGAGGTCTTCAAGTACAACGAGTTCGTTTCTTCGATAATGGGTTCAAACGGAGGAGGCGAGGGATCATCAAATGATACCCCGGAGTAGTCATGTCTGAGGAGACGCGGTTGGGGTCAGGCATGTGTCCGAGGTGTTGATAGGCGCTTACAAGGGTTTGGGCGACTGTGCAGGATTGAGTTATGTTACTTGGGCATGTGTTTTGACCTGTAAAGAAATCCAGTGATGCGAATAATGGCTTCTGGAATTTTTCCCAAAGCCTCTGTTCCGGACAAGTTTGGTGCATGGGCTGAGGGGAGTCGCATGCTTTGATTTATTGGGTGCATAATGCGCGGGAAGTGGCTACACGCGTGCGTCGCTGTAAGTTTTTTCGCAAACCTGTATTGCCAATAGAGCACCCCAGGCGGTTTGATTTCGCAATCAAGATGCCAGACACTACAATTTACCGACCTACAGTGGGGTGTACCTACACTGTCACTGTACCTACCTGTTGGTGCTTCTTATGCGTCTGGTCGCCAAGTATGAGTGATCGTAGCCCTGTGCGTCCGGAAAATCCATCAGCAATAGTGAATCCACTGAACCTTCTAGAAACCTTTTGCCTTAAGTGCAAGACCCCGTTAGCTCGATTCACTACGCCGCACATACCCTGTTTAGCCGTACTAAGCACAAGTTGAGCACGCCAAGGTATTTTCCCCCACTCCCTGGCGTCAATCATGGTAATGGAATACTGCTTGCTTGTTGGGCTGCTGAGCTTGCCCTCTGTAAGTAGAGTGGTTGCTGATACAACGACGATGCGGGTTACGGGTCACAGACTGGCTGCTACGAGGGCTGCTGCGATAAACAGAAAGGCTGGGCTAGCTTGAGATGTTGGATGAGGCAAAGACAGACTGCGTGCGATTTGAAAGACGAGGAAATATGCCCGCGGAGACCTGTGGCTGGCTCAAACTTGCCCCGTTGTGCTTCTGGCCAACTAAAACAGAGGTCCGAATAGGAATCATAACTGCTATCGCTTCAGAACTTGATGCAATTCCCGTTCCCTAGGGGGTTGGTTGTTACCCCTGATGACGTGCGTTCGTGATATTGGCACTTTCTGCATCCGCAGAACGGCTCGAAATCTGGGCAGGTGGGGGAAATTTATGAAAGAACAGAGAGGCGACAAGCGAGGGGCAGCAGTCATCCTGGAAATTTATTCATGTCAAAAGCCCAGGTTCCTAGTCACAGTCGGGCCTCTTTCCATCATATCAAACACCACTCAGTCAGTCAGTGAAAGGGAGCTCCTGCCTTTCCGGACATATTTGCTCACCGAGAGGTGACCGCTCGCTAAGGCCACATTTTTAGCTGCGGTTATGCGGCCCAGTCAAGTGTGGCCAAGTCCAGTCCAGTCCAGTCCAGTCCAGTCACCTTCTGCTTGCGCAGCTGATAAATCGTGGGCTGGGATCAGCCAATTTCTTGTCTCTTTCTGCGCTCCCGACATCCTGTCCTGGCCAGGGTTTTTCCTTTCCTTCCTTCATTCTCTCTTCTTTCCGCTTTTGCTCGTCCTCGAGCGCCAAACCGACGTCTGTCTCTACGGAGATAGGGGAAGAACCGCCAGCCTTTGCCCCAAAATCGGTTTCGCACTCACCTGCGACTTTATTTGCTGCTAGCTCGTGCGAGCACAGAATTCTATACATAGCTGCCTTTCTGCTCGGAACGGTCCATAACGCCTCCTAACCCTCGCCCATTTTTTCCCACCCCGAGTCGCCCACCCCTTTAGGCTTCTGATGCTCGGATAAGCAACCGCCACTCCCCCCTTCAGAGTTCCAGTATCCGGCATAACCTTGTTTCGGGATAGCCCTGCTGGTTTGGCAGCAAAGACCGAACCTGTTTGGCGCCTGCTCAGAATGAAGTTCTTTGGTGGGAGCAAAAAGCCGTCGTCGACTTCGACATCAAAAAAGCATACGCCCGGTTCAAGTATTGACGAGCGCGACTTGTTCCAGCAGCGACAACATTCGGAACCTTCGTCGCCCACAAAGTCGACTGGCTCCAATAACAAGTCTCCATCCAAAAAAAGTTCTCGGCCTCCATCCTACCGTGAACCGAAGGACGCTGAAAAGTCGTCTGCTCCACGTCACGCCAGACTCTCACGACACTCCACCGAGCCTTCAACCTCGTCTTCGCAGCGCGGCAAAATCGACATCGATACGCACCCGCTGAATCTGCCACCCGAGGAACGTCGTCGCCTGTCAAAGTTGTCAAATTCCACCATGAGTGATCAAATGGATGTCGACCGGGAACCGGTCAATGGCGCCTCTGCCCCTGCTCCACAGAATCAGAATGCTTCAGCTCAGGCGAACTTCTCTGTACCCATTACCAATGGAAATCACAGTGAAGAGGCTCCCGCGCCGCCACCGCACAGATCAAACCCCTCTAGCCCTGTGCCAACCCCGCAAGATGATGCAGAGGCGTACAAGGCTGCAGGCAACAGGTTTTTCAAAGAGAAAAATTACACAAAGGCCATTGAGCAATACTCCAAAGGTAATGAATGCAACCTTGGTTCTGGGATACAAGTTTACGCGTGTGTACATTCCACCTCGTAGCACATCCGCTGACTGATTTTCAATTTGCAGCCGTCGACCTTTTCCCCGACTCATCTACCTACTTGAGCAACAGAGCCGCTGCTCGCATGTCCAACGGCCAATATGCTGCTGCACTAGAAGATTGCAGTCGCGCGGCTGATGTCGACCCTCGGAACGCCAAGATTTTACTACGACTTGCCCGTATCTTCACTGGTCTCGGTCGACCCCAAGAGGCCTTGACTACTTTTGGACGCATCTCACCCGCACCCAGTGCCAAGGACATGGCCCCCACAAAAGAAATGATGCAGCATTTGAATGCCGCCAAGGAAACACTCGAGCGAGGTACAGCTGTGTCCATGGTCCTTCACGCTTTAGATCAGGCCGAGCGCGGCTTGGGACCCGGAGTCACGAAGCCTCGCAAGTGGCAACTGATGCGTGGTGAGGCGTACCTCAAGATGGGCCGCGAAAACGCTCTAGGAGAAGCTCAGAATATCGCCATGTCCCTTCTGCGCAACAACAACCAGGACCCTGAGGCTCTTGTCCTCCGCGGCCGAGTTCTTTACGGCCAGGGCGAAAACGAAAAGGCCATCCAATCATTCCGCATGGCGTTGAGTTGCGACCCAGATTTCCGTGAAGCTATCAAGTGGCTAAGAATAGTGCAAAAACTGGACCGCATGAAGGAAGAGGGCAACATTGAATTCAAGTCCGGTCGATGGCAGCCTGCGATTGACAAGTACTCCGCAGCTCTCGACATTGATCCCTCGAACAAAGGCATTAATGCCAAGCTTCTTCAGAACCGCGCACAATGCAAAATCAAGCTCAAGCGGTATGAAGATGCCATTGCGGACGCCGACCGGGCTGTTAGCCTTGACCCCAACTACACAAAAGCCAGGAAGACCAAGGCCAATGCCCTCGGTCAATCAGGCAGTTGGGAAGAGTCTATTCGTGAGTGGAAGGCAATCCAGGAGATGGAGCCAGAGGACCGTACCATCCCCAAAGAGGTTCGCAAGGCGGAGCTTGAGCTGAAGAAGAGCCAGCGAAAAGATTACTACAAGATCATGTGCCTGGAGAAGGACTGTGGCCCTGATGAGATCAAGAAAGCTTATCGAAAGATGGCTATCAAGCTCCACCCTGATAAGAACCGAGACGATCCTGAGGCCGAAGCCAAATTCAAGGACATGCAGGAAGCCTACGAAACCTTGAGCGATCCTCAGTAAGTTGTGACTCCCTTGAACTCTTGGCTCATGGCTCATGGAATAACTGATACCCTTGCTCAGGAAGAAGGCTGCGTACGACAATGGCGACGATCTCTTGGACCCGGCAGACATGTTTGGTGGAGGCGGCATGGGCGGCGGCATGGGTGGCGGCATGGGCGGTATTGACCCTGAGATCCTCTTCAGCATGATGGGCAACCAAGGCGGTTTCGGCGGCGGTGGTTTCCGGCAAGCGGGAGGAGTTTTCCCTGGTGGTGCTGGCGGCTTCCCAGGAGGCGGTGGCTTCCCCGGCGGTGGTGCCACATTCAGTTTCGGCAACGGAGCCGGAGGTCACTCACGCGGTGGTGGATTCCCTTTCCAGTGACAACCCGCAGCAGATTCTGACGAGACAGGAAGTGAATGTGGAGGGATAGAGGTGGATCGAAATGAAGATGATGAGGATGGTGATTCTGATTGCTGGCAAAATCCTCGGGGCGAGTATGCCAGAGGTAAAGAGGAACTGAGGCATGCGCATCAACAGCGTCGAGATGCCCATGGTCGGCTAGTCGACACTCTGCGGTGGTACGGGATGTTTCTACTGGGGGCTGTTGTATTGCTTCCTTCTGGTCTCGTTGTCGTTGCTGTTTTTAGCATGACATTGGCGTACGTGTTGGCGAAATACGCTCAGCCGAGAAACAGTTGACGGCCGGCGAAGCACCAAAGCGACTGGATAGAAAGTTTTGTTGGGATACAGCATCGCATCGCATACACACATCACATCATCATTTGCAGGGCGTTTTTCCATTGACTCACCAGTTATTGCAATCTAGGCCCCTCCCCACTTGACGAGTGAAAAGATGGGAATGAATGGCCTAGGACATGATGGGTGTATCAATATGTCCTCGCGAGGATCTGGGACGCGGCCCGCACAAATGAATTTAGAGGTAGACAGCAAGTAGACACAAACAATGCATGGCATATCATTTAATGTAAAAAAACATTTGTACATCTGACTATGCAATATTATCACAAGTGTATTTCACATCGACTTGGTGGGCACCAGTCGGTTGCCGGGGGGGGGGGGGGGGTACCAATTTCTCATGTTTCGCTCGTCGCATCCATCGGACATGACCCAACCTTGATCACGAAGTCGCGCCTGCCGGACCCGTTGCCGACCCGGATGATCCATTCATAATCGGCTTGCCGCCCGTCGCACGCAGCACCATGTCCACATCATCCCTCAGCTCAGGCATGGCGGCAGCCATCTCGCGCGCCAAGACGTCTCGAAATTCCCCAAAGGCGTGACACTTGCCGCGCATGAGCTGGTTCCCCCTCCTGACGAGCTCCACGAACTCGCGCGTGTAGATATCCGGGTTTCGACCGTTCTCCACGTACTCTAGGAGTTCGGGCGGCACACAAGGCAGCGTTGCGTGTGGCGAAGAGGTTGTTGCGTGGAGGGACTGGAGGGACTGGAGGGACTGGGAGAGGGTTTTTCTAAGGATGCATGTCAGTGATGAATGAACTCTTCTCTCCCTTTTGTGCGTGCGTGCGTGCTTCCTTTGTTGGAAAGGATCTGGGGAGGAGATTGCGGGGTCTTGTACATTTCGGTTGAGAGGACTTCGCGACTTGCTCGGCCGGTGGTGTCGTACGTGGATACCTGGACCATGATTTGGTACAGGTCCTGGATGATGTCTTTGAGCTTTTCTGCGCGGAAGTTAGGGGCTGTTGGTCCCCGGGGGGGGGGGGGGGGGGGGGGGCGGACGCTCGAGACCATCGTGGTCGAGTTTGTCTATGGGGGCCATGGGGACCGCTGCCGGACGTGGTTGTTGTGGTTTGAGGTGAGGCTGTGGGAATGGGAGGGGTTTATCGTTGGGGGTGGGACTTGGAGGGGAAGTGGGGGCCACGCAGTCACGTCCTGGTGCAAGCAGGCGGGCGTCAGTCTCTGCCGTTCTCGGCGAGATGCCAAGCCGTCGAATAGTCGATTATTCACATCAGTCATCTACTGCCAGGATTTGGAACCCAACTATGCTTTTTGGCCCCGAAACATGAGCACTACTTGTCCTGTTGGAAACGGAATCAAGCCTAAGATAGCAATACCTTCCCAAGCAGGGGCACCACAAGACGTCGAGTTCTCCAATAAAGTAAAGCTTCATGTAGTAAATACGAAGAAGCAAGATGCTAACAAACAAAGTACGCCCCCGCCCTGGCAGTATATAAAAACCTGTACGGCATGTTCCGCATATCCAAGATGTGTGTATGAAAGAAAAGAAGAAGAATGCTTAACATAGGAAATATGGCACGTCTGGTGCGGTTCAAAGCATGGCAATCGCACCAAGCATGCCTGCAAAGACACCCATACCCATCCCAGGAGCTCTGTTCGATCTCGCTGCGGCGGTGGCGACAGCCGAGGTCGGCGCCGCCGCAGTCTGGGTGACGAGGACGGTGGACGATGGCACCGTCTGCCGCAGAGTGGTTGTGCTTTGGATGATGGTCGTGGCGGGACTGCCGGGGACGGTAACAGTCTGGGTGACGACGTCGCCGATGGTTTCCGTGGCGGTGATGACATGGACGGATGTTTCTGTCTCGCCGGGGGCGGTGACGGTCTGGTAGACGATGCTGGAGTGGTGGACCACGACGACGTCGGTCCTTGTGTCGACGACGGTGTGTTCCTGGCCGCCCACGGTGACGACGCGGGTGACGGGGACGAGGTTGGTCTGCGTCTGGTAGGCGATGTTGGTGAGGGTGGCTGTGTGGCCGGGTCCCTCGATGGTCTCGACGATGGTGGTGGCGGGCACCTGGGTCTCGATGAGGCTGGTGAGGGTGGCCGTGATGGTTTCCTCTTTGCCGTTGATGGTGGTGACGACGGTGACGGGGCAGAGACTTGTGATGGTGGACTTGACGATATCGGTGGCTGTGACGGTGGCGCCGGGGTGGGTGACGGTTTCGCGGACCGTGTTCTTGACGACGGTCTCGATGAGGCTGGTGGTGGTGTAGGTGATTGTCTTTTCGTGGCCGTTGATGGTGGTGACGACGGTCACGGGGCAGAGGGAGGTGAGTGTCGAGGTGATGCCCTCGACGGCCGTCTTGGTCACATCTGGGCCCGTCACGGTTGCTAGGTGGGTTTTCGGGACGACAATAGTGATGAGGCTGACTGTGGTTCTGGTAAGGGTTATCTCGTGGCCGTCTATCGTGGTGACCCGGGTGACGGGGCAGAGGCTGGTGATGGTCGAGGTGATGCCCTCGACGGCCGTCCTAGTCACGTTGGGGCCTATCACGGTCGCCTGGTGGGTGGTCGGGATAACGGTGGTGATGAGGCTGACTGTGGTTCTAGTAATGGTTATCTCGTGGCCGTCTATCGTGGTGACCCGGGTGACGGGGCAGAGGCTGGTGATGGTCGAGGTGATGCCCTCGACGGCCGTCCTGGTCACGTTGGGGTGTGTGACGGTCCGGAGCCGCGTGGTGGGCACGAGGGTGACGATCAGGCTGGTCGTCGTGTACGTGACGGTCTGCTCACGGCCCCCGATGGTCGTGACCTGGGTGACGGGGCAGAGGCTGGTCATGGTGGAGAGGACGACGTCGGTGGCGGTGCGGGTGGCCGCCGGTCCCGTCACCGTCTCGTGGATCGTGGTGGGCACCCTCGTCACGACGCTGCTGGTGACGGTCCTGGTGGTCAGATAGGTTGTCCCGGGGGCGGTGACGGTCTCCGTCGTCGGGCAGACGGTCGTGTAAGTGACCTCAACCTCGGTGGTGGTGCCCCCGGTCATGGTCGGGCCCGGCACCGTGACGATGCCGCCGCCCCCGCAGCCGTGACAGCTCGTGACCGTCACGGTCGACGTGGTGAGCTTTGTCACAAGGATGGGCCTGGGTGGGATACGTCGCGTCAGTCAGTCAGTCAGTCAGTCAGTCAAGCAAGCAAGCAAGCGAGCGAGCGAGCGAGCAAGCATTCTGTATCCTCTCCCGCCACCGAAAAAGTACAAGCGCAACAACAGCAAGACATGAAAAGAAGAGAAGAAGAGGAAGAATCTACTCACGTTCCGCTCCTCGTCTCCGTCGCCGTAACAGGACAAGTCGTCACAGTCGTATAAGTCACCAGCGTCGTCGTGTGCGGAGGCGAAGCATGGGCATCATGATCATCACCCCATCTCTCCTCCACGCCACTCGCGCCAACTACCGCAAGGGCAGCAGCAGCCCACGGGGCCAATGCAAAGAAGCGCATAGCGGAATCAAGATAAGATGGCCCTATATAAAGGTCTCAAAGTACCGAGTATGATGGCGTGAAAAAGTAAAGAAAGGGAAGGACGGCCAACGCAGAGCTCTTGATATTGCAGGATGCAGGGATTTTCTTTCTGATTTTTTGGAGAGTCCCCAAGACCCGATTAAGTAGTTTTTTTCCTCCTGCAGGTTTTGATTTTTTTTTTCGTATTACCGTTGTTCTACAATGATGATGGAAGAAAAAAAAAATCCGAGCTACAAAACGAAAGGCTGGTCGTGGCGGAGACAAGAGGTTGGAGATGGGGGGGGGAGGCGATAGATACAATGCTTCAGTCGTGAAGACTCTCCTGAGATGGGCAGAAGGGGGAGGCTGGGATGTTTATATTCCGTCAATGTTGGCCGGAAGAGAAACTCTGTTTGGATTACTCTCCTTCCATCATGTACTTCCGCATCATGGCATCCATTTCTGAGTCCAGCATCCCCCCACTCCCTTCTTCTCCCCGACGCTGCTTTGCTTTGCGTTCCACCACGAGAGCAGTGTCTGTTGGCGTCTGCAGAAGAAGAACTTGTCTGTCTCTCTTCGATTTTTCCTGCTGTTGCAGAGGCCCCCATCTTACACCGTCGCCCGTGCAAGTGTGTATTGGAGAAGAAGTAAAATGGTGTGATGATGAGACGAGCTGTGCACCCACACACTATCCTTCATGCGATGCAGGTTGTCCTTGTCCGATGGATGATGGACTGGGGGCTGAATAGCCTCGACTTTGGGCAACGATGAGTCCATACGTGGTTGGGAAACGGTCTTGTCTTCTTGTCTTGTCCATCCCAGCCATTTACAAAACAAAAGCCCGAAACTTTATCCTGTCCAACGGGCCAGCCAGCCCCGGGGCAGAGATTGACGGTCAAGTTCTAAGCCGGCGTCTTTCTTTCCATCGACTTTTTTACCATGGCATTCATGTTCTGTTGTCGGGGGAAAACATGACCGCGTGGACCGTGGAAACTTGGTGGATGGGATTTCCCCTCGGTTGCTTCACGCACGCAGACGCACGCCGTGCATGCATCATCACTGCTGATGCCGACATCAGGTTGTGTTCCTCAGCTCATCACTGGGCAACGTATCTCCATTGTGTGTGTGTGTGTGTGTGTGTGTGTGTGCGTGCGTGCGTGCGTGCGTGTGTGTATTTTCTTGACCAATTTCCGCCCAACCCCTCACGGCAACCTCGTAAAAGTCTAATTCATTCGTGGTGGCCGGTAGTCCGTAGTCACGATTCGTCGCCCACGACAACTGGCGGCCGATTCATCATCCCCCAAGCAACCTCGTTTTTCGGGTGGCAATCGGCTCTCAGCTGGTCAGCGAGTCCATCACATAGCCCAGTTGTACTGCGTTGGGGGGATGTTGTGCTGACGAGCGTGTACCGAGTAATACTACATGGAATTGTCCATCAGCACGCACTAATTAGTAAGCTTGATGGGACGATGGGACGATGGGACGATCCGTGGCTGGTGTTACCGAGGAAGGAGTAATCCGCAGCTAGTACATGTAGGTGGCTGGACAACCGAGAGACGGACACGAGTTACTTTCATACATGCATGTACTTTTTGGCCCTGCGCCTGCGTTGATTAGCACCAGCGCCCGAGGGCGAGTGCGCATCACGCCCAACCATCATTTCCTCCCCCATATCATATTCCCGTCCCGTCCCGTCCCGTCCTGTCCTGTCCCGTTCCGGATGAAGAGATGGAGTCGCATTCTCGTCATGCCAAGTCACCCTCCCGCGTGTTCCCCTCCCGCCATGCCGGCAAGCTCGTATCGACAAGACGCCCGCGTCGCCAAGAAGTCGACAATGCCTGCGCCGTCTGTGATGCGTAGTACTGCGTGCCGAGTACACAGCAGCGTTGTGGCTTCAGCCAATGGCTCCATTTCCCAGTCTCCCTCCAAACTGGGATGCCCGGGCTGCAGGCGGTCGAATCGGCTTTGTGGCTTTGTAGCGTAGCTTTGTAGCTTTGTAGCTTTGTACCAACCAAAGGCACACCTCGGCTACGCCAACACGCTCGCAAAAGCCTGCGAGGCATCCATGAGCAAACTGGCCACCAACAAAGCCCCGTTGAACACGGCCATCATGTAGAATGGTGCCCCCTGCGACACAGAGTCAAACAAGGCGCCTCCCAGCTTGGTCAACAAGAGAATCGCGGCCCCCCCGCACAGCGAGTACACGCCCGCAATGGAGCCCTTTAATCGCACACGCGACGCCGAGTCCTCGCTGGTCGACATGTCCATCAAGGGCTCCGACTCGATCGACTCGTCTTCGTCCGGTGCAATGGATGCCTCGCGTTGCACACGACGGGGAAGCTCCGCCGCGATGACGCCTTGGCCTAGAGAGCCCAGGCTGCACACAATGGCCCCGATCTGGCTGATGCCTAGGAGCGCCACGACCAGCAAGACGGCTGGTGTGCCGCCTCGTCCGTCTATGTTCTTGATCTCGGGGCTCGAGAGCTGCGGCAGAATCACGTATCCGACCATGCCCAACCCGGTGGCCGCGACGACGGGATAGTTTACTCGATGACAACGTCCTCCTGACAAGTAGCCGAACAGGGGAGCACACAGCAGTCCCGTCAGTTGTGCCACCCCGGTGAGCATGGACGAAAGCACGTATGCTGCCCGGCACTCCTTCTTCAACTCGGGGGACGCATCGTTTGGTGATCCTTGGCAGAACCCGTTGCTGATGAAGAATGTGTTGACATAGAGGGGGATGAAGAGTGAGATGGCCACCGTAGAGGCGCGAGCCACAAACCCCCCCATGTAGCCCAGAGCAATCCTCGAGTCCGTAAACCCTAGGAGCACCGAATCCTTCATCAGATGAAGATACGGAACCACCTTCTAGCCGCCCCAATGTCAGTAAACGGGTATGATCCAATTCAATGCAAACAAACCAAAACAGTGTCTTGACTCTTGCCAAAGGTACCGAGTGCGTGACAGGACACTCGAGTGAAAACGCCGGTGCGTGCATACCTGTCGTCTCCGAGGCCTCGATCCGTTTCCATCGTCGCTCCCACCATCCGCGCTTGATCTCGCCAGTGTATTTCCCTCCGCCTCCGGGGTCCCCAAGAGTACCTTCCATCCCTTGCCTTCTTCGCCATGCAGGTTGCGCAACCCAATGAAAACAAATACTGCCACCGCCAACGATATACCCCCAACCACATAGAAGCTATAGGACACGGCTTGTCCTGGTGTCACGCCGTCGAGCTCGCCAAACTTGGCAGGCAGCGGCAAGAACAAAGCCAGCGCAACAAGCGCACCACAGCCAGTGAAGAGGCCTACGAACCCCGCCAGCACAGATGGCTTCCCCAGCCTGCCTGCTGCATCCTGCTGCCCCTGCTGTCCCTGCTGCCCCTGCGATCCCCTCGAGTCGTTCGACAATGACCGCGTATAGTACCGCTCCGGCGTAATGGTCACTTCCGATTCTACCGAAAATGCAACGCTCAACCGCTGGTTGGGCTTGTACCCCGATGGACTTCTTCCATCAAACGCGTCGCCTCCGTCTGTTAGCGACGGCAGTATGGCCGTCACCATTGTAGCACTATCCACGATCCAGAATCCCACATGTTAGCGAGCACATCGACATCTCGGTCCGCATCAACTGTATTTTTTTTTCTTTTACCCCGGATGCCAGCCAGGGAACAGGGTACTTACGCCGCCGAAGCTCCGACCGCGAAAAAGACTCGCGCGAGCAATAGCTGAGGATACACATTCTTTGCTTGCACGAAAAGCACGAGCGCGATCCCAATGATGCCATATCCGATGGCAGTGACCCATCGCACGCCGAGCCGATCTGACACGAGGCCCCATGTAGGACATGCCACCAGGGCAACGATTTCATCGGCGAAGCCGAGCGTGCCAACGACGTCCCCCACATTCTTCTTTTGCCCGATGAGGTCGGTGACGAGGAAGGAGACGGAGCTGTTGAGGAAGACGAGAAACGATATGGAGAAGAGGGAGATGCCGAGCAGATACGTCACTGCTTGGGTCGTGGTTGTGGATGGCGCAAACGGCAGGAAACGTGCCAGGCGTGCCATATTGATGGCTTCGAGTTTCAAAACGTAAGATGATGGATAACCTCTGAAGGCGAGGTGTTGACTGAATCACATGGCGCGCAACCCAGATAAATGCTTGCTTTTGGCCAAGGGAGTGTTGCGTCGGATGGGAAGGGAGGGAGCGCTGCGTGACCGCGGTCCAGCAACGTTTCCATCCCGTCGGAGCTGCAATTTATTACGTAAGCTCGGTAAGTCGACGTGGTGGTATCGTCTTAGTCATTCATTCCCCCAACATCCGTAAGGTAGACACCGTCTATGGAAATAGTCTCTGAGTGAATGGTTTACCGAGTGGGAATTCTCAACATCTTGATCGCTTGGTGCCCAGATTCGACATGAACCTATAATGGCGTCGCGTCGACGTTTGGAGTCGGCTGCTACCTACTGGCACACGACTCACATGGCATGCCGGCAAAAGATCAACATCAACGCAGACAGCTCAGGTCCACCACAGATATTCGGCATGGGCCATTGCATGCACTACTTACTACACTTTGGTGCGAGAAACTGCGAAAAAAAGAACCCTGATATCCACTCATCTCATCAAAGTACGCATACAAGGATCCCCAGCCCAAACATGCCAACGAAACCCGGCCGCAAATGTCCAACCGTTGCTGATATACCATAACTCCAATATCCTTTTGCAGGTGGTTATTTACCTGTCGAAAAATCACGTAAAGCTCACTCTTTGGTTCCTGCGCTCTGCCATGCTACCAAGCCCAGAGCACCTTGTGATGCAAGGTCCTCGCACCAAGCCGCTCAAATTCAAAGGGGGTGATCCACGAATCGTTTGTAGAGAGCTTTGCAAATACGCTGGCCCCCTTCCACGTCACCACCTGCTCGTCCATGTCTCTCGCGCTTCTGCTCACGAGGATTCTCTCGAAAAGATCAGGCCGCCGTGCCTTGATCTTCTCCTCCAGAACCACCGTGAATTGAGGAATCTTGGAGCCACCTCCTATTACCATGATGCTGCCCAGCAAGTCTCGAAGTTTCTTATCGTCGCCTTTAGCTGCGTTTTGAATACTCGTCAGAATTGCAATGTCAAGGGGAGCCATGGGAAGCACCGCGTCCCTTTCGGCGGCGATGGACGTGGCACTACGCGCATTGGGGTCAGCAAATACGCCCGCGGGCGCCGTCTGCGACGCCTGGAATGCCTGTCCAGGTACTGGCGTCCCGGCCGCGCGAGAACCGCTCGGGGCAGGGCTGTCTCCATTCAAGCCATCTTTACCGGCTCCGAAAATATATGGTGCAGGTGTCCCGTTGCCCTCTGGCGCCGGAGAACCAGCGTGGGATCCAGCAGGTGTTCCATTCATACCACTTTCTCCCTTGCCGAGGAAGTTGAACGAGCATCTCTCTTTGCTCGGTGTCGAAACCTCCTGTGACTGCGGTGCTCCACTCGTGGCCGTCGACGAGATGGATGGCTTCACCAAGGCCAAGATGGCCAGCTGAGCGGCTGAGGATGGATCATCGGGGATGTCCACGTCGTAAGCATTGTAGGATCGCTCGACAAGTTTTCGTCGCCCTCGAAGTTTGGTGCTGTTGTCGAATATTGAGGGATCGAAAACGCCCATGGCCGACAGAATGACTTCGTCATAGGTCTTGAATATATACTTTTTCGTGGACTGATTGGGGGCGCGAACGTGAAAGCTGGATACCTGCACTGAAATGTCTGCCTGCGCCATGGTGCAGTGTTTCAACTTTAATTCTTCGGCCAGAAGGAAATCATAGCGTCGCTGAAGATTGATATCCTGGTAAGGGAAATTGTCGTAGAGCATCATCTTGATAAAGGTCTCGGTGATGTCGAATCCACCGTACTTCATGTTGATTCTAGAGTCCTCGATGCAGAGACCATCCTCCACGCAGGTGACCGATGTCTTTTGCGCACCAACATCTACAACACAGGCTCCAGTGTAGCCCGCGCCAAAGGTCGCCGCCATGCTCTCTTGCACAAAGCAAACTTTGCTAAACTCGAACCATGTCATGCACGAGCGTAGAATTTGCTCCACGTATCGCTTGTCATAGAGGTCCGGGATGACAAACACGCAACTGTACTGCTGCCATTCACTATTGGTCGTCAATCCTAGTTCTTGCCGGAGGGCTCTGTCCAGCAAAGTCTCGAGGTCATCGTAGAGGTGTTCTTGGCTGGAGTAATCGTCCTCGTTCCACCATCCATGGCGCAACGGCCACCAAAGCTTGAACTTGGGGTTCGAATCATCTGGAACACGCAGAGCATCGTGGCCGATGAAGCACGAAGCAGGCGATTCGGGATCCTCCAGTGTCTTCACATCTGTCCAGTTAATCTCTAATGGATCGTTGTGCTTTTCGATAATTTCCGGCTCTGTACGGCGATTGAAAGTCTGTACGAGCTCCTTGGAATTCGGCAAAACTTTTCTCTTGTTGGCGCGCATTTCCGTCTTGAGCTCATTGCACATTTTTGAGTACTTTTTGCTCCATTCCTCGCCATACTGCTGGTCCGTCGTCTTGGCTGTGGGCTGTCTCCGCGGCAGAGCCTCGTACATCTCGGATTCGGTTTGCGGAAACTTTGCAGCTAGTGTGGTGGGTATCGTTCGTGGAAGAGCGTCACTGGCGAAGCCAATGCGAAGATTTTGGCTGCCCGGGTGAATGACAATGATGCGCGATGGGTCGACACCACCGGAGGGTGTTGCGGCGCCGTCTTCATCGGCGAGATCGGAAACAGGCAGAGGAACTTCACCGTTCGCGGTCTTGGACAGGTTTCGATCGTGGTCTCGGGCGGACTGAACGAGCCGATCGCGTGTTGCGTCGCTTTGGAGACGCAAAGCAAGGATTTGATCATCCCGCTTCATGTAGTCACTGCGCGAACACAAGCGAGTATATTAGTACGTGACAAGCGACCTCGATTCGATTCTCAGACACTTACGTGTAGTAGTTCTTCTGGTTAATAGGGGCAACATCCGGCCAGGTCGTAAGTTTCATGCCATTGTCGGTTCTCTCCAACCCTTTGCTTCGTTGTCAGCCTGGTTGCTCTTTTGAACCTGCGATATCTGCAAGTGAGGAATGATGGCTTCACTTACCCTCCCTCAGGAGAACTCTCTCGGAAACTTTGCCAACCATGATGATATCCTTGCCCTTGCCGAGGCAGATTGGCCAGCCGCGAGATGGATGGATTGATCCGATGTAGCGGCGCAGGAACACACGAGCCCGGCGCGCCTTACAACATGCAGCAGGCAGAGCAGACAGTAACAGCTGGTCCGTCAGTCGCTGATACTGATGCTCGCCCACCGTGTGCATGGGCCCTCTTCTTCTCCCTCTTCTCTGATCTCACGAGCAGGAACATCGGGACCGGCCAAACCTTTGTCCGTGCTCTTCAGGTTCGGTGGGTTCGGTGGGTTCGGCGAATAATTGTAAGCTCATACATAGAGTCATGACACAATTCTCATAGATCATTTACGTACGGATTATACGAAGCATGATTTTCATTGATTTTGGGCAGTAGTATGCCATACCGAGACTACCTTGAAGATACGACGTTGCTGAAAAAGCAGCAGTGTGGTTACACGAATACGTCGGGAGTGAGTTTCACCTTGCTGCGGCCTTTTCCTCTTTGGTTTCCTCCTTCACGTCCATGAAAGTCATGCCATGCGTCCCTACAATGACTTTCGCAATGGCCACAATGTCCAGCTCACTCTTCCTTCGTCATTCCATCTATACGTTTCACTTTGTCGTCATATTTGATTCCGTATGTAGGCCATCACTTGCACTGCACGTATGCAAGTTGATAACCTGCTACAGGGTGGGCCGAGCCTTACGAGTGCCGATGCCCCCTGGGTTGGAGCATGATCGCCAGCCGGTTGCATTACAGCGTCCATGAATTAAATTCATGCCGCTTGATATTTCATATGGCGCGGAACGAAAAGAGAGTAAAATGTTACATTTGGTAAAAGAAAAATACAAAAGCCGCAGCGACGTGCCGAAATTTGGACCTCCTCATTTAACCGGCGTCACCTGACGTCACCTGCCACAATGACGTTGCCACATTTCGTTGCTGCCTGTGAACAAGTCGACTATCCAAACATCACACAGATTGACTTCCCCCCTTCACATCGTTGTTATGCCAACATTGGAACGAACTTGTCACCCCTCTAACTGAATCCACCCATGATAGTATCCCTGCCACCGCTTAGTCCGGTAGGAGCATTCTCCTCCTCACATCAGTCATCTCCAAGGCCAAACAACCACCCTCTACTTTCTTGACCAGAAGAACGGACAGAACACACGGGCTGCAAACGAGAAGGTCGACATCGAATTCTTCTTTGCAATGGCTCCTATCCCGGTATATAGTGCGAGCCCTATTAATCCTGCCAAGCCAAGCGGTGTCACTCCGAAAACGGCACCCCCAGGAGATGCGGGCGAGGCCGGTCAGCGTCAACCAGAGACGTCTGAAGCCGTTAATTCTCACAGCTCATATTATTCAGCTGCGCAACCAGGCTCTACACCACTGCTCCCCAGGCAGACGGCAGCGCCGCAGGCAAACAATGTTTTGCCTACACCCACGCAGAGCAGCTCTGTTTTGACGGGCAATCCACCTCTGCCACAGCCGGGCGCTGTTCCTGTACCTCCAGGTTACTCGGCCTCAAATGCTTTGCCCCCTCCACCAAAGGCCGGCGAGTCGGTGAGAAGTCAGCAAGCGGCGGCACCCGTGACTGCCATGCCGCCGCAAATGGTATACCAACCACCCCAGGCATCTCTACCAACCCAGGGACGATCATCAACTTCAACAACGGCACCGCCTACCGGAGCTGCCGCAGTTGGACCTACCCCGACGTTTCTTCAGGGGCAGTACCCTCCTGCGAGCTATTCGCCGCCAGCAGACGGGTACCAACAGGACGTGAATGCTGCAGGCTACAACCAATATCAACGATCAACAGCAGCATATGAGGATCAAAGTGAGGCAAGCGTCTGGGACACGGCGAAGAAGTGGGCAGCCTCCGCGGGCGACAGCATAGCCGCCGCGGAAAACGAGGTTTGGAAACGAATCAACAAGGACTGAAGGTCAAGATGGTGCGAACAAAGTGTACGGGGTAGGGTGTATCAATACTACCAAAGCGAAACCTGGTCATTTACTCTATAATTCTCCCGGATATATGTGTGATATGCTGCATACATACGTGTGCTGGTAGGTCAGTGTGGCAACACCTGTGCTGTTGTCTCAGGGATATGGCTTGCAGTGAATTGCGCTAACAAGGCAGGACCTGGCAGCGCTGGTGAGGTTGCTGGCACCCAGAATAAAGAAGCCTCGGAGGGGACCTGCACGTTCCCGAACCCCATCGGACCTCAGTCAACTACAGGAAGGCAAGCATGGTGCCACTGCGGAGAACATGTCTCCCCCGGGCCACTATAGAACGAGAGCGATTTGCATTGATTTAATCCGTGTGTTCTATCCCGAAAGAACGGGGTTATGATTATGCAAGTCACTCCGCGGGATATGGAGCGTAGGAAACCGTCCCTGAATTCAACAGCTAGTCATTCATTCATGATTGTGTGTGAAGATTGGGCACCAAGTTCGTTGGCGTACATGTGGTGTAAATTGTAGATTATGCGAGGTGGGGAGTGGAGTAAAGGTGGAAGAGATGTGGTGGTGGTTGGGGGAGATCAGAGTGTATGAGCACAACATGGGTGTAAATCAGATGGGCATGGTCATTTGGCTGGATGAGGAGAGCCATCTTGAGAAGTGAAGTGTCTACGTCCGTATTCAATGTAGGTTACAAGATGTTCTTGCACAGGCCTCGCCTGCAGTGATAGTAGTCAAGGTACATTCGACGCTGACCTGACAACCGACGCGCATGCAGTACCTTCCTCCACATGTCGGAGAGAAGGAAACAAGAACAGTAAAGAATGAAGGCCTATCTGAGCTCGTATCGAGAATGTATCAAAGATTCATCCCAGAACGATCCCCCAAGTCGTCGCTCCGTGACCATCATCAAGACGGACGCAGCTTCACCTCTGAACTCGCCATCAGTTTCACCTACATCGCATCGCGTCCACGCCCACGCAACGCCCCATGTTTGGTCAAAACATGTACCAAAAAAAAAACGATCATGAATAACAAAAAAAAAAAATGAAGCGAGAAAGTAACCATCTTACGCGAGAGGCTGCGACCAAAAAAAAAAGCATGTCATTCCGCTCGACCCTCGCTCTGCTAATTTCCCGAGACATCCCCCCGCCGATGCGACACCAACCCAAAAGCTTATCTCTTCAAAGATCACCCCGTCGAAGATGGAAATAAAACCAACCCCCCGAATCTGCATCTTCAAAAAGGCCCCAGGCCGTACCATCAAACACCACAGCGAAACGACAAATCCGTAGTCCATCCAGCTTATTCCCAAGCCACGTCAGAAGCTTATTCCTAAAAACGCACCGCTTACAACCTGATCCCCGTCCCCATACCTAATCTAACAAAACAACCACTAGTCTGCCCCCCCAAAAAAAACCCATATCGTAACATGACATGACAAACGATGAACCAGTCCATGCCAATGCACGAGTTAGTCCGGACCAGCCGAACAAGTCGAATCCACTTTTGAATAAGGGAAAAAAAAAGGGCTTCCATTTTGCTTCCACGTTTTTTTTTAGGCTAGTGGGTAAAAACTGGAACGGTCATGCGCTAGACGTTAAATTCAGTTTGGGCTGATTTTCGCGTCGGACAACGCTCCGGGAGGGCGGAAGTTGAAGCTTGAGTAAGACAAAGATCTGAGACGCGGACTAGCGAAACTGGGGCGGATCTGGAACCCTGCTCCTTTTTGACGAGGATCTCCCTACACCCTGGCCAGGTACCCTCTCTTTCTTTCATGATGTCGTGCGTCAAGTTGCAATGGCTTGGGATGGGATGAAATGCTAGCGATGAGGAAACAGTTGTGGCAAATTTTTTTTTTACAAAAAGAATTGGGCTCAGGAGACATCTTTCGCAAATTATTTACTGCTTCGGGTAATAGCCAGACGCAGCAGGTAGGCTGGTTAATTGTCTAGATTCAAAGGCCAATTCAGCTCATCCATCTTGACTCCGCCAATCTAGATGGGGAGTTGGCCACCCCCTGCCAATACACTGCTCGTACGGATTATGAAGGCTGAGTTGACAGATTGCATATCCTAGGTATCATCAAGAAGATGACCGGTGAAATGATCCAACGCCACAGCCGGCACTCAGCGGCCTTGATGATGTTGGTGAAATAATCGCCGAGATACCTGGCAAGCTTCCTGTCTGTCCATACTTTCCGCCAGCATCACTTTGACAGCCTTCCGCTTGGCCCGTTGTCCTCTGCCACACAATGCTTAGATACTGTTGCCATGTTCCGCAGCCTTGATCAGCCGAAAGACCTCGATAGGCCAGACAAATTTCCTGTAATTGTAAAATCATATGAGAGGCTCTGGATCAGCAGCACGTCCCTTGCCTCATTGCCTCATTTCTTCTTCTTCTTGGTCTGCCCGACCTCAACCGCGCAGCAACGACCAGATGATCCACTTTGCCGCCCGCTGCTAGATTCTGCTCCTCTCATCTCGTGTCAGATCCACCTCGAGCGCGCGGCAAGCTCCGAATGGAGCCACGTCGCTTTTTTGTGCACTTCTGATGTGCCCCCATTTCTCTGTGCACCGAGCCGCCCCAAACAGGAGTGAACAACTCGTGTGTGTCGCACCTGGGCACTGTATCCTCCGAGCACTCGCGGATTATTCCATCCACGCGTCCATGATCAGAACGGATTCTCCAGGTGACGGGCTAGTATGGCTGTTGCTTTCTGTAGAGCTTTGCGGCGTCATGAGAGCGAGCACCTGGTCTGCTTCGTCCGGCGACGGGGGCCCAAGGTCGAGCCTGAACCTGTGGTCTGTCAAAACTCTCTCAAAGCCGCGTACCAATGAAATGGCACCGAGTACGGGAGTACGGACTACTCCGTCGGCAGATGGTTGAGACTGGCAATATTATGGCAGAACTCTGTTCGAACAGAGCGCTTCATTCACATCTTCTGCCGAGCGGGAGATTGTTGTAGTAATAATGGCTTTTCTAGTTCCCGACGGGTGATGGAACCTCGGAACCTCATTTGCGGCCGTACGAGCCATTGTGTTCCCCCATTATCAATGCTTTCCCGGGTTACAGGACCTTCATGGAACCCCAACGCACACTTGGAGCAGTCGCCCAGCAGGTGATTCAATTCCATACCACCCATCTCAACAATAATTATAAGCCAAACACTCGAGCAGTGGTGTGTGCATCTCTGGCGAAGTGAGTACCGCTGGGTGGGTGGGTATGGGTTTCACGACGGCCATTTTTAGCGCATCGTGGCAGTGGATACGACGAGGGTGGGACGATGAGCTGCAGCATCGGGTCTTCCAAGTCTCAAACTTGCTTCGTACCTGCCTCTGATGCCATGACTTGCTCTCTGCACGAGGCGGGCAGGAGGCATTACATAGGAGGG
Source organism: Epichloe aotearoae (assembly GCA_000729855.1). Classification (NCBI taxonomy): domain Eukaryota; kingdom Fungi; phylum Ascomycota; class Sordariomycetes; order Hypocreales; family Clavicipitaceae; genus Epichloe; species Epichloe aotearoae. Next base: position 126,138 of record JFGX01000036.1, read on the forward strand.
CAGGAGCGAGAGAGGGAAAGTTTTCCATGTACTCCGTAGTCGGTACAGGACGCAGCGAGTGGTGGGCTGGAAGACGCACCTTGACCTATCAGATTCATCAAGGCTTCCTTTCCTTAATATTGCTCTTTCTCTCTCTCCTCTCTCACTACATATGATTTATACTGTGTACCGAGTATGCATGCAGAGCAACTCACAGCTCACAGTTGCGAGGAGGCGCAGGGCTGTGGAGAGGAAGCTTGTTTGGCAGCGGTCCCGGAGCCACTGTTGATGGGTCGGCTGCGTGTTACAGAAATCGGCCCTTGGCCAAGTCCAATCAACAAGTCAACAGGTTCCGGCCTTCGTCTCACCCTGGTTGCTGCCTTGACTCCCTCCATGTCATGGGAAGCACGGAAGCCCGGAAGCACGGAAGCACGGAAGCCCAAGCCAATGGACTTATCTGATGAGATGTTCTTGTACTGCCAGTACTGGTCGAATCAGGCCACAGGCGTGGCGTGCCAGTGGCTCTGCAGAAGTGTACGCTCCACTGTCTCATCTGGCCGGCCGGCTGGATGTTGTGCATCCGTGACTGTGACCTTGTCGGGCTGCATGTACAGTATGTCTTGGACGAGGAAGCCACGCCATGCAGACAGAACTCCTCTGCAAGGCAAGCTCCGTCTGTGCTGTGGCCTCTCTGGTCCTGCCTGATGGGAGGTAGGTGGTAATATGGGTGGTGTGATTACTGTGGTGGCTTCTGGAAGGTAGGCGCGACCCGGAGGACCATTTGGACCTGGCTTCCAGTCGTCGGTCTTGTCGTCTGTCGTCTGTCGCCTGTCAGGGCAGGGCAGTCCACCGCGGCAACGAACGACCACAGCCCGACGGCATAGTCTATCGTCTATCGTCTATCGTCCGTCTTATCGCCCACCTTTCCTTCAATTGTCTGCTTGCACATCCGAAATGAACGACCTCTTCCTCCTCCGCGACGGCCCTCGCTGCATCAGCAACATACGGATCCGTATGTAAGACTGCCAAAGTGGTGGAGAGGCTAAAAAAAAAAAGGATCCTCCTGCTGCTGCACCATCCTTCCAACTTGAAACTCTCAAACCTGGAACCTTGCTCGTCTCCATGGAATCCTCGACTCCGTCTACCCAGTTTGGTTATCTAGGACCAGGCTCCATTGAGCCCCCAGACGGTACTTCTTGTCATAGTGGTTGTTTTTTCGTGCTCAAGTGAGAAGCAATTGACAGCCACTCGAAGGCCCGGCAGAGATTCCCGCCCTGGTCTATGGCCGTTGTCGTGCGTCTTTGGGGGGGGGGGTTCTTCCAACGAAGCCCAGCAACGACTTTCGACGCGCGCCCAAGTTATAGCCCAAATCCACCTTGAGCCCACCTCGAGCCCACTCACTCCGACAAACTATGGAAGCCTGGAAGCCCGAAAGCCGCTACTCTAATCGACGGATCCCATTCAATGTTCCGCGACAGCCCTCGTACTCTACTCCTAGAAGCCCACCTGCCCTCTCCACGACTCATCCGACACTTGTACGCCGCCTCATCCTCTCTCAGGCTTGGCCAAGCGCTCAGAGAAGGGGTGGACTTTCAACGGGTCCAGATAGTCCTAGTCTAAATCAACAACCCCAGCTTACAGATTTGGCGGGCTGGTGACGCCGGCTGTCCGGGTACCGTGTTGCGAGCCTGACCTTGTTAGCCTGAGAAGTTTGGATGAATGAGTCGGCCATATTGAAATTTCTCCGTGGTCCCCCAAGGGCCCCCCTCTAACAACACACTTTCACGACTTGTGGACGCGTACAGTATTATTCGTGTTCTTTTCGAGCTACAGCCAAGACAGAGACTAGCCATTCCTACGAGCGGACGAGGATGGAGAGTGAGTGTGAGAGAGTGAAGACAGAATGTACCCGTACCCTTTCCCAAACCCCATCTAATACACACGCCTCGAGCTCAAACTCAGCGCCTAGAGATGCAATCTCATCTGGGCGGCGTCTGCGGTCAAGCCCAGGTGCCGGTCCATCCTGAAAGAGCTTCCCACGCCTTCTTCCTGACTCTCCAACTTCCTGGTCTCCCCCATTCGCATCTTTGTCCTCCCTCTAAAGAGAACCACACCTCTCCCACAGACCCGCTCTCTTGTCGTGTCTTGTCAGATCATTTAGTCGCGTGTGCTCCGTACATTTGTCCTGATTCTGTCTGTCTTCGACAAGCCTCACGAAGGTCACATCATTCATTTGGTTTTCGCCTAGTCTCAGTTCAGCTTGGATTCCAATTCGGAAAGATTTCTATACCCACTCGGACGCATACTTCCTTCTTCCTCTCTCTCTTACAAGCCCATCAAGTCTGCTGTAGTAGTTGAAAGAAGCTGACCCTCTTTCTGCTTCCTTCAAAGCCTTTCACTTTCGCTTTCGGATCATATATGCAGCAGTGGCCTTCCCATCCTATTCACTCCTCACAGACAAACAAGTCTCTCAGTCACGACTTATAGCGCCTGGAAACGTGTGCTTTTATACTTATTTCCATAACTGTCAACACCACAAGAGCTGGTCGCGACTTGTGGCTTTCGGAAAGTCATCTTTCCTCCAAACCCCATCATCGACCAACGTTACTCAATCGATAACGTCGAGTTGAACTTGCCGATTGTGTTATTGCGACAACGAACCGACAGACTCGTCTCCTGTACGTGGCTGGTATGTCATCTTTCCATAAAACCCACAGCAACTTTACGTTGTCATAAGGCATCGAAGCGCGTTGACGTCGTATGAGACAACGAGCGATACTGAGCCCAACGGGGAAGAACTGCTTGCTATTAGGCTTTCAGGCGCAAACTGACATGATGACTCTTTCAGGTAGAAGGCTGAAAGCAACACTCTCGTCCATTCCCAGATATTTTGGGCTGCTCACATGTTTCAAGACTTTTACTGCAATATTGATTCTGTCGCCGAGAAGCGCTGTACAGCACTCTTCACCGACTGAGTTCAACGATCAAAATCTTTGCTTCGTTATTGCTGAACCACCTTGACTCCTTATTCTATCACCCCGCGGTACATCAAGTTCGAGCAGCATTTTGGGATCGTTTTGGTTCGTTCAAGATTGGATATGAGCGCCCACGCAATACATGGGAACGACGGATCTTTATCCGGTGGTACCATGTGGATGAGCCCCCCAACTTCACAGCCACGAAAGAGGCCGGCGATGAATTACACGGACAATCCATACGGATTGGGAGATGCTGCTCGCCAGATGTCCTCCTGGGGTGGCCTACCGATGCATCAGCCCGCAGAAGCGGCCACTTCGCAACCGACATCTACTTCCCAAGATCTCCTTCCGCTCTCCCTGCCTTCCGAAGGTAAGCACGATCCCAGTTGTGTCGGCGATCTGTCCCCTGAGGCTGACTGTTTTCCCCAGGTTCATGGAACCAGCCATCATGCGGCGAGATTCTCGACTTTCAAGGCCTGGATACCGAGGGTCCGATCGGTCAAGCATACACCACGGATGAAACTGTACCAATCATTGATTTGAGGTTTTCCAATCAACAGCAAGACTCGGACAACATGGACTCGGAGGGCAGAATGAACAAGAGGCGATTTTCGGGCTCCTCATTGGCCGTTTCGAGCTGTGAGCCATTATCTGACATACCTTCGTCCTACGATGATTTCCCTGCGACCATGTCAGAGGCTCCGTCCTACGCATCAGAGTACCTACCCACTTCAAATCGAACATCACTCATGTCGTCGATTCACCAGTCCCCAGTAGCTTCGCCTCGGGCCACTTCTCACAATCGACCTGATCAGGTTCGAACTCAGAGCCGTGGCCGCGCTTCTCCTTCCCCGCGACCCAGCGCTCGATCTGCGCCATATAGTATTGAAGGGTCCAAGAATCAACGGTGGTCTACTGGATCCTATGCCTCAATGCAAAACCGACGATACTCTCCGCTTGTCTACCACAACCATGGGCAGGATGGGTACGGGGCGAACCAGCGCATGTCCCTCCAGAACTATCCACCAAATCCATCGGGCCCAACCTCTGCGCACATGGGTAGCTTTCACAGCCATCAGCCTTCACACCATCACCAGCAGCCGCAGCCGCACCCGCACCTACATCATCAACCATACTATCTACCTGGCCAGCCTGCGTTCCCTCGACATACTATGATCTTGCAGTCGCAACTGCCTCATCAGAACATGTTTGAGCAGCCGCCTCCATTGCCGTCCCAAGGACTGTTCAAAATGCTACAGAGTAACGGCGATGCTCACACTTTACACGGCCATTACACAGATTTATCCGATCCCCCTGATCTATTTGCTGCCTTGAAAGAGGAGCAAATCCCGCCACCTGAGGAAGATATGAACCCATCGGATTCAAGCCTGATTCCCTACGAGCAAGCTTTGCGTTTTGAGGGCGATCTGTATACCCCCAAATGGGTCCGAGGGCATGGGAACAAGCGTGAGGGTTGGTGTGGCATCTGCAAGCCGGGGAGGTGGCTTGTTCTCAAAAACTCAGCATTCTGGTACGACAAGTCATTTACGCATGGCATTAGCGCGGCGACTGGCAGCCCCTTCGAGGAGCCTCTCGATACTCGACGTATGGACGGTAACCCAGACGTCTGGGAGGGTCTTTGTGGTAGCTGCAACGACTGGATACCACTGGTCAGTAGCAAAAAAAAGGGTACGACATGGTTTCGGCATGCATACAAAGTAAGTAGAACGTCGAACCCAGTGATTCCTAAGAAAAAGGAGGGGGGGGCAGCCCGAAACTAACCGCGCGGTCTCAATAGTGTCACACCCACCAAAAGGTCAAGGATACTCCGAAAAGGCGACGGGAGACAAATTGCAACAAAAACTCGGCAGGACAAGGTGCTCGTCCCAAGACGGAAGCTACTACACCACATACATCCGTTACACCACAAGTTCTTACGCCGGCATCGGGCCTGAACACACCAACCACGATGTCAGCACCTCAGCTTCAACTCAAGGTTCTGCATCAGCAAAAGCAGATGTATCAAAATTTTACATCAGCTGTTCCAACACCCGAACCTTACAACCCGCCCGGTTCTCAATCTCTTTGCATGCCGGGAATGGCATCAATGATGGACAACATGATTTGAATAGACACTTTTGTTTCGATTTTAAACTCTCCTAGGTTTTGTATTTATTTTTTGGTCATGGACATGAATACTTGGACGACTCATTCTTCTTCTTTTTCAGATGAAGGGAAAAGAATCGAGAGATGTCACGAAGTCACGATATTATTAGAAATGCTGTCGAGAAATTGGATGACTCGGAGCACAGTTTCACTTTTCAGTCACGACTCATGTGCGATGATTTGGGAAGCAAATAGGAGTATGGACGGTTTCTGCATGGGCTTTTGGGTAGCCGAGGAACATATGGTCAGGGGTTCAAACTGTAGAAGTATTTGGAAGCTGGGGGAAACCTGTCAAGACCCGGGATGGATACCTGGCCTTTGCTGCAAATTGTTTGATGCTGGTTGTTCTACATTTCTTCTTCTTCTTCTTCTTCTTCTCTTCTCTTCTCATTCTTTCGTTAATGTAACTTTCGACCAACCTATGTATGTTCTGTCATACTTGCTCTTTTCTGGTTTGTTTGTCCGGTCTCTGACCCTTTGTCCTTTTTCGTTTTTTAGTCTTTGCTCTTTTGTCTCTACTTCTCTTGCGTCTATATATCTCAATACGATACCGCTACAGATTGTGTGGAGGGGCAATTACGCTATGAGCGAACTTCTTATCCTACCATGGTTCTCCCATTCAGGTCATCCCACTACTTGTAGGGCATATACAGTCTGCTGTATCTTTCGCCCTTTGCTCAACGAAGCTGGTCGGACTTGAGCCTGTGTTTCATTTTACTTTTATATTTCCCATTCTTGTTCATGGGCGGGGTCGGTAGGCTCTCTTCAGGCCCAAGAGGGGGGGTTGAAGTCCATCATGTCACGCATCAAGATTTGCATGCGAGGTTGCATTTGAAGATTTGTGATCAAAGGAGAATGTGACGGGATCAGGTCACGGACCTGCGTGTATTGAACCCCCCCCCTCCCCCAATCTGTCAATTCGGCAGCGAGGAGAGATTTTGAATGAACAATTCGGTGGAACTCGGTACTGGAAAAGTTCTTTGAGAGGGAGAGAACACCGTAGCCCCTTTTCTCTTGCAGCATAGCCATTCTGTGTTTGTTTCGACGCAGGTACATGGTCGTCGCCGTTTGACCTGATGTATGGAGACGGACGATTCATGGATGGCATTTTCACCTCCAACGGACGACCTGGGATGATTCAACATCCCGAGCTGACTGACAGTGTGAATGAATCGTGTCTTTCCCAAGGGCGCATATCTTGTAATGGCGGGCGATGATGACGGGAGAGAGAAATGCTTTGCCGTCAAGCTGCTTGCCCTCCCTCACCAATATTCTGCTGTGAGCATCAGTCCCCTCCCCCCCCGCGCCACCCTCCTCGGTCTGGTCAAACAACCTCGTTCGTCCTTGATTCGTTCACCTTGGAAGCAATCGGACGTTTGGATACGAGTATAGAAGAGGGTTTGGAAATAATGTGTGTTGAAAGGAAAGGCATGGACAGATGCAAGGAAAAGTTCATTTCAGTACGGAGTAGTAGAGCAGCCTTTTGGGCATTTAGATGCGCTTCCCTTGGGTGTAAGAAGCTTGTGGTGCCATGAGTCACGACAGCCAATCATTCTCGGCAGGAGCTGAGCTGCTGCCACAGACCCAGCCTCGACGAACCATGGCCGCTGATACTGCGCGTAGCAGTGCGTGGGTGCGTGGCAGTGCGGCGTGGTTGACCTGTTTGTTTCAGAAGCATATTCTTGAAGGCGGTGGAATTGTTTCTTTTGAAGCCGAGCCCAAATGCTGCTGAGCAGTTTCACCACCAATACCAATTTTCACTAAACAAGACTGTATGTAGTACAGTGCGGAGCAGTGCGCCACCCACACATGGTCCCTGGTTTGTAGATTGTGTCATGTTCGCCATCCATGCCCAGCTCTTTTCAGAATCTTGTCATAGATCAAATGTGAAGCATGCTAGCATGACTTGTTCGGTTGATTGGCTGTTCTTTCAGTTCCTTTCCCACCGCGGTAACGACCACGTTGTGTCCCAGCATGCTCCCAGACATTCGACGACTTGGGCAGCGCTTCACGGCCCCTCCGACTAGTGTGTTTGATGCCAAGAACAATTTGCCCAATTCATGGTTGAAAAGGTTTCTGCCAGATCAATCGGCGATGTGCTGATGCGTTGGTGACCACTTTGTGTCCACACACGTTTGAGGGAAAAGTGATGTGATGACGACAAATGACGATCAGATCCATGGCCTCGCACTCGTTGAATATGAGCGGAGAGCAGGTCACTTCCCTGAACTTGAAACGTGAGATTTTAAAAAGGCACTTCTTGCTCTCACCGTCTCATATCGGTCGACTGATGGCCAAGTCAGACACGTCCCACATGTCGAGACCGGTTGTCTGAAGATGGAAATGGAAGTGTTTCTTTCTGCTCCTTCCGAAGTGCTCCATTGGACGAAGAAGAAAAGAAGAAGAAGAAGAAGAAGAAGAAGAGGAAGAAGAAAAGAATTCCCATGTGAGATGAGCAGTCTTTTCGCATTTCTCGGCATGGAACAGAATGGGAATTCGGTAGTCCGATCGGGGTTTTGCTTAGTCCGTGTGGAACATCCATCAGTCGGGGGCCAAGGGGCCAAGGGGCCCAAGCACTGCCAAAGATAGTCAAGTTTGTAAAGACGCAATTGTGCAAGTCGATCGAGATCTGTTTGGTCGATATTCCGGGGTTTGGCCAAATTTCCCTATTTCGGTAAAAATGAATTGGCCCACAACTACGGATTACAACCCCCGCGGTTGCACCCAATGTGATGACGATGACTCGGCTCGGGTTGGGACTTGCGAGTGAGTGCGTGCTGAAGGAAGGAAGTGTGTCTGGTGGGATTGTGCCTGCCGTCCTAGGTGTCCTGATCAGTGAAGTGACTTGGCATGGAAGGAGTGGCCGAGAAGATATGCGCCAATAGCTGTGAAGCTGCATGTGCATTGCGTCCATTCGAGATGCGAGAACCCTTCACATTTCACACGACAACCAGAGGCTCGACCCTCCGAAATGCGCCGCTCTCTGTGCCCCGTCGTCGCCGAGGGAGAGATGAGAGATGCAATGCGAACGCCTATCATGTACTGCGAGGTGCCGTCGGCCATCACACCCATCGCACAGTGGAACGGTGTGCGCATTGTGAGTCTCCGCTTGTCTCTTGAGCCACTCAAACAACACTCAAACAACACGGCACTCTCTCCCTGGAAACTCCATGTCGATGCGAGGCACACAAAGGACTGCGACCAAAAGGGAGCAACAGCGAGACCTCGTCATCGTATCAAGGTTCTTGGGGACGGGCGGACATCATCCACTTGTCATACAGCCAGAGTGGCCAGAGTGGCCAGAGTGCAGCCCGACCAGACTGGCCAAGGCAGCCGTAACGGATCAAAATAGATGGTAACTCGGTTAACTGGCAAACAACCCACAGATGATAGTTCGAGCTTCCAGGGCACGGCCGATGGTTTGCAACAGGAACGGCTTAATTAGCGAATCCTTCTTGTTATTAGTCGCGGCAAGGACCCGGAGGAAGCTGATCTGAGCCATGCATGGCCAATCCCAGGTCAGTCAGCAAGACTCAGGTCATCCAAACATCCCTGTTCCGCCCTTTTCTCGGATCTGAGTATCGGTCGGTCCTCGCAGTTCGATTGAAAGTGATCCACCAATTGCTCGTTGGTTGTCCCCTCACCAAACCGAACCGTCACCTCCCCCCCCCCCCAAAAAAAAGATCGAAAGCTGGGTCCGGCGTTGCACTGTGCCTGGACAAGAGCCCCCCGGTGCACCGACCAGACAATCATCGCCAACCGATCGAGTCGCTCGCTCCATCTCATCCCGCCGTTTGGTCGTTGGCTTATTATCCCATCCCAGTTTCCAGTTCTTCGTTGCTTTTGGCGGCTCGCCTTGAATATCATTGCCCTCTCATCTATAATTCCATCACACCCGGACATCCTATCCTTCCCAGCCATCCTCATATGGGGACTGCTTCAGTTCACAATCCCCCCCCCCCCCCTGATTCGATTCTGTCGTGTTCAAAACCAGCTACACGGCAACTAAATTCTGTCTCCCTTCTCTCATACTCTTTCAGTAGCGGGGTGCCTACCCCCTTGTTGACTAGACTTTTATTAGCGGTGCCAAAGGCAAGCTCCATCCCCCCCCCTCCCTTGACTCCCACACCTTGTTTGGAGTAATGCCTCTGTCACAGACTCACAGCTAACAAAACCTCTGCCCTTCACGCAGGCTCTTAGAAACCTAGCGACCTGCTGATTCC